>JAGDQP010013238.1:31154-48298 GCA_022664845.1 Lepisma saccharinum | reverse complement strand
GTTCCTTGTTCTTTTCAATTTCATGTAATTTTGGTTGATACGTTACGTTTTGTGAATTCAGCGCTCAATTTTTCATTTCTAGTGCATTTTTAGTCAAAAATAAGATGGACGATTTTCGGTTCAATAAGCTGTACAGTTCTTAATGCTGACAAGGTTCCATGTCCCATCCGGGATTCTTCATCGAAGCACCGTGACCCGCGCACTGCCCACCCGACCAACGGGGTCAACCTTTACCTTGCGCTGCATCTCTTATTCACATAGGCACCGCCATTTCACTGAGAAATGACACACTGTCTCGTTTGGGACAAATAATCTAACTACTCATTGATTTATTGTGACTCATACTCCTGACCGGGACGGCCGCAAGCCATAGTGGTGTTACCGCCCGTACAATTCATTTTATCTTATCTTATCTTATCATACTCCTGACAGTTATGTTCCCCACATGATTTTAAACATTGCTTCGCATATGGAATCTACTTGAAATATCAACATGCGGGAAACGAATTATTGTTACCTGGCTAGAAGTCGTCTCATTTATGCTGGTTTTCACCAACCTTTACTTGGAAGAATTTTTGGGAATCCCCTGGTTCCTTTGGGAAATCCCTTGCGCCCTCCTTATAGAATTTTCAAATATGCATTGTTGGATACCCCAGGTGTGGCTTCACCTAATATTTTCTGATCCGCCTCCTCTCTGATTTTTCGTATTCGAAATTCATTTTCCCACGCATTCGGCAGCCTATAGCTCGGAAAGTACTGAATATTCGACACCCGTTTTTATCAACTTTTTTTTTTAGGTTGGATCTCAGGTACTCACCCTTAAATTTTTTGTACGCATTAATCAAACACCCTGTATTTTAGGTTATAAATAAAAGACGAATCAAAACCTTCTTTTAAAAATGTAAATGTCAGTTACATTCCTCCGATTTTAATCTTCTTAATTCTTTGTATATATTAGAATAAACCAGGGTTGCCAGGTGCCCCGTATTATACGGGATTTCACTTATTTAAACATTGCTCTGCTGCCGTAATTACAACAAAGAATTTATCGATACTGCCCTACACTCGGTTCTATGAAATTCAACTTTCTTAGCTGGCTGTGTTACATGCTTCCATCAGCGATACTAGTGAATTTAAGAAACTACGGGCGAGCTATAAATTTCAAAGAAGAGTACTTAATTTTTCTTATTTTGAAGAACTGATTCATGCTTTGACATTCACTGAGATTTGTTCAGCTTTCAAATTTGATGAAGAATTTTCCTGCCATAAGAATTATGAATGAATTATGTGATTATTGATATAGTAATCGAAACCATGATGTAAATTCAAAATTAGTTGTTTGTTTCTTCTTTAAAGTTAATTTAGATGTCCAAATATACTGCTGTTGATGTAAGGTACAGGTTCTCAATATGGCGTACCTAAGCTTTGAAATAGTGGTTGTCTCTATTCACCACTGTCCGCAACACTGGCAACTCCATCTACTGGCTTCTGTTTAAAACACACACAGCTACCGCCATCTATCGGACTTAACACGCATTAGAACCAATACAGCGAATAGACCATAATGGGATCTTAGTTAATTATGCTTAATATTCAAATATACATTCCTGCCTGTTTCCTTGATTTAATTTTCGTGTAGTGGCGGATCCAGAGAGGGGAGCGTGCCTCTCCATAAGGGAAAATATTTTTTATAGCATTATTTCAATAATTTATCTCAGAAAAAGCTTCAATTTATTTCGGAACAAATCTAATTTATGAAATATATATTTTGTGGGGGATACCGGCGTCATGCTTCATTACAAGACGTAGCAATATGAGAAGAAATAGGATACATTTATACTTTAAAAAGAAATCATTCAGTGGGAAAATATCGAAAATGTCCCTGGTCTATTCAACCTGCGCACCCTCTTCACAAAAATCTTGGATCCGCCACTGGTTTCGTGATCTGTCCTGTGTTATCATTCTGAAAACATGCCTAAGAATACAAAGATAAATCAAATGTATACAATCACTGCTTGTTAATGCAATGAAAATAGTAATCCCTATTTTTTAAAATACGATATACTACCTGTGACGTAGCAATTTGAGTAAATTATGATACAGCGATTATTTCAACATACAAAAACGGACTGTGATAGGAAGTTCCATATTCTTGACTGTTGTCTATCTCACAGAGTCATGAATTCAGCCGTAGATAACCAAAAGGAACGAAATAAAGGAAAATCTATATCTCATTATATCCTTATAATATCGTGTTGGTATTGGAGACAATTTTTTTGTCATGCAACGAATAATAATCTTCGTGTACGCTTCAAAATAAATAGATCAGTATCTTCTACCATATTGTTTGTCATTCTCACAATAACAGTTACCATGCTCGTGACGAATGGTTATCCATAATGAGTTTCATAAATTTTAAATGTGCATCTTCCCTTATGGTCAGTTATTTGCCACACCACACCTCTTAGTGAATCGTTATTTATAATCGATACGACGATTCTTTGTCAGCATGTAATGTATTTCAATTCACACATATGGGTGATATATTGAGAGTGTGACCGAGAGGTTAGCACATTTGCTTTTTGTGCGCGTGATCACTGATGTCTCGAAGATAAGAATGTTCGCCATTTTAGGCGAGATGGGAATTCCCATCTCGCCTAAAATGGCGGTAAGATGCAAGAAGGTAATTTCTGCACTAAAGAGGGAATTCTTGTACTAGATTATCAAGCACCAACAGTATGAAATTGTGAAATCATAAGCACATTTCAGAAAAAAAATATTCTATGTATTAATCTGTCGTACATAAGAAAATCAGTAATGTTTCAATCGATATTGGCAATCTTTGTCAAATACAATACAAATATATAATAAGCACTGCACCAACAAAGCACGTTAATGTTCATGTCAAAATTATTTGTCATATATGAAACAACATATACACGCAAACACACACCTATCCTATATGAACGTTATGCGATACCGCGTTAACATACGTGAATAAATCGATGTTTCCGCTCACAAGTCTTTGTTTTAAGTTTCTGATTCGTTCATTTACTATTTTCTAATTCTTCTTTTGCTTTACAGGAGCACTCCCCAGCTCCAACATTCGTATTGTAAGTTCATTCGAAGCTTGCTCTTCTCGTAAGGCTTGGATAAATGAAAATGTATTTGGATGGTGTCCTGGAAATTTCCTGAATAGGTGGAAATTTCTGCCAATACTTCTTCAGAAATATTTCCTCTAGTCGTTTCTCGGCTGCAAGGAACAAAATAAACAATATTTAGATTGTAGGTTTAGGTGGTTCTCATGTAGCTGACAAAATATCCCTAAATGCCAGATAGATATAGCCAGTCAGATATAGCCACGCAGATAATTCCATCGGCCACGCAGGAACTTTTTGCGTGGCCGAACCTGACACTGAACCGTTTCAGGTCATAGTTGCCATTAAATTAAATATAGAATTGCTGACCTTTCATGGCAAAGAGTATGCTACTGCTTCTGTCAAATACTGTGTCAATATTACTACACTGATTCCCACCATTAACAGAAGTTGTTACATTTGTGGTTGCCTTAATATAAATTTGTAGGCCTGTATACAAGCTCCATCCAAATAACTACACATCCTCCTTTAGACTTAAAATACCTATATACTGCTGGTACAGAACAGGTAGGATTTCTTCTTTCATTTTGTTCACCAATATCTCCCCTCGTTCCCTTAGTATTTGGCTCATGTGCATGCAGACCCGACGAACTCACAACAGTATCTTCCACTAGAACAATAGTAGCGTTGCAACCTTCAATGCACTTCCAATAGGTTTTACTACCACAAGCTCTATTAATACGATAGATGTAATGTTCATAACACATTAGCACAGTGTGTCAGATTACAATATTTTACAAGGACAATTACAAGTACCACATCCCAGCAAGTAGCGGAATCATTTCAACACTGGCAACGAATGATTAAAATTTCCATTTCACAGTTTTTCTGATGGTTAATAATTTAATACATAAATTCCCTCTTCAGTATAGAAATTCCCTCCTTGCATCTTACCGCCATTTTAGGCGAGATGGGAATTCCCATCTCGCCTAAAATGGCGGACATTCTTATCTTCGAGACATCAGTGGCTGATAAGCCGTTAGGCGAGATGGGATTAGGCGAAATGGGAAGACACCGTCCCTGGCGAAGAGTACTGTGGTGTGAAAGGTGACGCTACAACTCGGCAATGATGAACTCCAAGACGAAAGTGAAGCAGAAGTTATATCTGTTGATGGAATCATAAACAATACACTTTTTGTACACTTGGACCAATATTCAAGCCCATATCTCTGTACCTTGCAGTTAATATAGGCAGCTAATTTATTGTATATTACCTCTCTATATAACGTACATTCTCCTAGCAGAATTTCAGGATACGTTTTGATACGATCTCATAAACAGTTTCCTTGTAAGAAAAATATATTGGGACTACACACCTGATATGATATAACCTGTCATCCATTGTCACCGACTCAACTAATCTGAGGCAGAAGTGGATAAGTTGCTAACTGCTAAGCTGAACCAACAGATGGCGCGGAGGTGCACAAATACTTCACCACATCTTTCATATTGCACTTAATGGTTCTGGTTTACGTTATACTGTGTTTCAGCCATTTCTGAATTGAGCTGAATTTTATCTATGGCCTTTAGGCATCGCAGGTTCAGGCCAGTTGAACATTTTTTTTTTCTTCCTTGTTATTTTCAATGATTCCTGCTACCAACTGCAGTCGAAATGTGCAGAAATCTTCGTCTGAGAAATTGTTAGCGGAAAATATATGAATAAATGAATGTAATTAATCACCTGTGCGCACGATATACCGGTATGAGAGTGTTGTAAAAAAAAAAAAAATCTGTGAAGTTTTTTTTATTTAACGTGTTTTTTTTAAATGCCATTTTTTACACAGCAAGTATTTAATGCTTTACGTCGCAAACAGTCAATGTAATCAGCAGGATTGGAGTTAAACTTTCACACATTCATCCCAACTTACTATTGCTTTGTTTTCCTGCAGCCTTTCGAGGCAAATGATGGGATTATTTATCCATTCATTGCCACATTGCTATACTTCCTATATCTTCATCCTGACAAACATAAGAGAACTAAGAACATATGGACTGAAGTTATTTGGTATAGTTTGTAATAAAATACTAATAAACCTGAAGGGAACTGAAGAAATATTTTAAATCATAGGGAGAATTTAAGTCCCTACAGATAATACAACTTCGAAGACATCTTTACTGTAAACTGAAAAACTATAAATTCTTTCTAATCACGGTATTATTCAAGGAAGATATCTATTTTTGATCATAATTACTGTCCTCAAAAATCAATTATCTTTAGCTCAAAATCCCGGGAAATAACCTGCTTCTATTCAAGGGAGGATATACAGATGCTTATCAGAATAATGGAAACACCTGAACGAAAGTACAACTTACCAGATTAATATGGTGTCGGGCCACCTTTCGCCTTCAGAACAACCTTGATGCGACGTGGGATGGAGGCATAGAGGTCGTGAATGGTAGCAAGTGGAATATTACACCATTCCTCGTGCAGGGCATCGACCAGTTCTGTGAGAGAGGATGGAGGTGGAAATCGTCGCCGGAGTCGTGTTTCCAAGATGGACCACAGATGTTCAATTATGTTGAGATCTGGGGATTGGGCGGGCCAGGGGAGGTGTTGAACTTCATCCCGATGTTCCTCAAACCACGCTGCAACAACTCCAGCTGTGTGAATGGGTGCATTATCATCCTGGAATATGGCGTCATTGTCCGGGAACAACATCCGGACCATAGGATGCAAGTGGTCTCCTAAAATTGCGACATAATCGTTGGCAGTGATGCGTCCGCGAAGTGTGACCACAGGACCCAATGAAAACCATGATATTGCGGCCCACAGCATCACCGTGCCGCCGCCATGTTTCACAGTTGGGCGGAGACACTGCAGATCATACGCTTCTTTGGGCGTTCTCCACACATAAACACGGCCCGTGGTTTGGAATAGGGTGAATGGTGACTCATCCGACCATACCACACGTTTCCAGTCGTCAATGGTCCAAGTTGCATGGTCGCGGCACCATTTGCGGCGTGCTAAAGCGTTCTGGTCCCTGATGAGAGGTTTGGCCCGTGCAACACGACCCCGTAAGTTCATGTCATGTAATTCGCGGCGGACTGTGATTGTCGAAACAGGTTGGGGGAGGTGCTGATTGAGTTCCTCCGTCACTTGCGCCGCAGTGGCACGACGGTTCCGCGTGACAATGCGCTTTAATACCCGGCGTGCCCTGTCACTGATGCTTTTCTTCCGCCCACTGTTCCGCTTCCCCGATGTGGTTTTCCCGTGTGTTGTGTAGGCCGTCATCACCTTCGACACTGTCCCAGGCGACACACCTAACACACTAGCCACTGCCGTTACACTCACTCCACATAACCGCGCACCAACAATTTGCCCTCTTTGAAACTCTGAGAGGTCTCCCATTTTACACTACCTCCGTCTGCTGCAGCCACTGCACACTCCTGTTCCACGACGCCTGACGTAGTATGGAGACCGACCTAACACACCACCACCAGCAGTCCGGCGCTGCGGTCGCCACGACACCACTGCCAACCCATACATCTGACGTGTTGCCAACTACAGGTGTTTCCATTATTCTGATAAGCATCTGTATATGTTTGAGTTTACTAGTACATTGTGTTTCACTATTAAAACACTCGGCATTGGTCCCTCATGCTTCCGGCCCCAAGACTTGCCCCATACAGTGAAAATATGTACAGATAGAGACAGTGTAACAAAAAATATTTTGTTATATGTATATTTCAAAAGAATTGTATAAACGCATAATGAATACTCTTGTAACTACATAACAAGCAACTACATAATAGGCTTCTTCTAATGAGTCTGTTGTAATAGAGCTCTGCGAAGTATTATTTCAAAGCATATCATAATATAGCCACGTCCCGCGGCTCCCCTCGCGCTTACTTGAAAGTATACTACTAGCTATCGGCACGTAACAGTATGGGGCCCATTTGAAAAATAGGATGACAACGCTGATAACTGGATACTTGGGTACAGGAAACAACCACAATACGTTTTGATTGTGTCGAATATTTATACTCAAAGCTTGGTGCGGATACGCCGAACTGTATGGAAGTAGTAAATATTTAAATTTTAAAATCGATTTGCAACTCTGTCAACTGTGGGACCTGAAGTACCACTATGAGAAGTCCCAGTAAGTAAATACAAAGTTTGTTCCTAATACGTTCAACGATATGGAAGCAATTAAAAATTTAATTTTCTGAAATTGGTTGGCAACACTAACAACAGCGGCGATGGAAGTGCCCACATGAAATATCACACTACATAATGTACATGTCACATTTTCTGTAAATGCGGATACGTCCAACAGTAACAAATATGAAATCTAGATTTTTTTTTATCGTTGGGCAACTCAGTCAAACTACGGTCCCTGGAGTGTTTGTATGACCTGTCCCAGTACCTAATGAATATGTAAGGTAAATGACCACAATAAGGCCCACCTTAATACTTTTGAATATTTCTCGAACAACAAAGCAGATAATTATGCAATTTTAACTGTGTTTAAAACTTTATTGTTTCTAGTACAATATATGTAAATGTTGAGAGCGCAGCTCAATTCCTTCATGATAAGAACACAAAAAGTAAAAATGCTTCCATTGGGCCTTATTTTATTAGGGTGACTACAATAAGGCCCAGTTCTTGCTTCTTGAGAATATTACTTTAATAAATTTACATATGATACAATTATACGTAAGACCTAATTCAAAACGAAAATCTTCAAATAAAATCTTAAGACTGATGATGAAAAATAAAAAATGTAGCTAAACTTGACGTGAACAGTCTTCAATAGCGCGAAGTTTAGCAATAAGCACTAAACAAATTGTTAAGAAAATGAAAATGTCTTTACTCAACTGTACTCTTCTAGAAATCGTCAAATATAAACTTAAGACTGATGATGGAAATTGACAACAACAAAAAATAACTCAACTTGATGTGAACAATCTTCAATAATGCGAAGAAGGCCCATAATCACTAAACAAATTGTTAACAAAATGAAAATGTCTTCTAGAAAAAAGGTTTATACACATTTCTATTTAACTTCAAACTTTTTTTTTTAATGAACTTTTCATTACTCCAAATCATTATTCATGTTCACAGCGAGGGAACACCAATACATCTTTATCGTCGGCCTGGTTATGGAATGTTGCCTGATTAGCTGATAGTTAGAAACTTCTCTTCCTCTACGCATGGCTACTGGTTCAAGTCCAGTGGGAGTCTCTTGAACGGGGTGTTTAGAAACCAATTTTGTCACACTATACACACATGTTATTTCGATTGGATATTAATTATATAAAATATCTACTGTGACATTAATTACTGTTACATTTTCAATTACTATGAAGCTACAACGCAGTAACGCAATAAGGCCCACCTGGGCCTTAATGAGTGACGTTGCATTTCATGTTATTTTATAATTCTACCTCCAAAACCCAGCAACAAAATCATTTTAATTAAACACGTTGTTAATACTGAAACTGTAGCCTAAATGACGTATAGTACCCAAACTAATTTCCTTCAAGCACATGGAGAAAAAATTGGAACTTACGTTGATGCAAAAATAAGATGAATGGTTTTCCTGACTACACGAATATTACGACGCACCACACTGTTGCCATTAAGAGATTGATTCGGAAATGCTAAGTAGCAATCACACTAGTAGCCTTGAGCCTTCTACCTACTGCTGCCATCTATGCACGAGAGTTCATTATAGTGGAGAAACTGACACTGGGCCTTATTGTAGTCTGGGCCTTATTGTAGTCACTTACCTTATGTCAAATTTAGTGTAAATCAATGCACACGTGTAGATTTGTATTAATAAAGGCATTTCTATAAGTTGAATTTTAAAATATAGGCTGGCAACAATGACAACTGGGGTTCTTGAGGTCGGGGACACCCAAAACTTTCTTCTATTGTGTTGAACGATGTTTAAGCTAAGTTTGGGGCATATACGATATGGAAGAATTTTTTTTTTAATGATTTTTTTAAAGTTGACAACACTGAGAACTGGACAACGTGGAATATCTCACATATACAAAAAACTATTTGCAATTTAGTGTTTAATTTATGTTGTATTTCTTCTTAATTACCTATATAAAAGAAATTCTTGTTTAAAGAGATGTTAGCAGTATTACAAATTGCTGCCTTGAAAACAAAAACAAAAAACGAAGGCTCATGTTTCCTTTTTTTTTTTAAATGATTTTTTTTTAAAAAAAAACGGATGTTTTTTTATTTACAACACTAGGTATGACCGATTAGGTTAGGTAACGTAAGCTTGGGTGCAAGTTATATACTATTTCCACAAGTATGCATAAGCAACGAGTTAGCCCAGTACTTTGATAGTGTAGTCTAGTCGCACCAACCGAAAATTACGGTCAACCTGCAAGTAATTGGTATAAAGCCGATTTTGATCTCATTTGATGTGGAATCCATCCAGGATTGACACATTAAAAGCCCATCGCCATCTAAGTTGGGATAATGTGTACAGGGTTGTCCAACACAATTGTTTAAATTGCCATATGGTTTGTATAAAATGACATTTTATGGAATAACATTGTTTAGCAGCAAACTAAAGCTCCCACGAAAACGTTTTATCTCTTCAAAGAGGAAGATTGCAACATTTGACACCCTTTTTCATCCCCTTTAAATATCAAGTACATGTACATATACAGGGTGGCACAAAAATGACATTGCTCTTTGACTCAAAAGAAGGAGAAAACGAACTTTGGTCCGTGAAAGTTAATTTCTGTTTTCCTCTACTGAAATTTGAATAATTGACGTAAAACGAAAAAGGCGGGAAACCCCACTTGGATTGAGCCCTAATGGCAGCCAGTCTATATTTAATATTGTTTCTTTTTAGAGAACGACACGGGAAAGCTATATTTAAAAATTATAAGAAAGTTTCCATAAACAAATTAAATTCCTCGTCCATGCCTTTGGCTTTATACAACTATGTTAGTCCAGGACTCGTGTTACAATAAGTCCATCAAAAGGGGTGACTTGAGACAGATTTTGAATGTTTGCCCAGGTTTAGACACTTTCCATTTCGTTTTCGAAGGGTATTTGGTGTGGATTTGTGCAAATACTCATTCATGATTGGATACATGGTATTAACGCATTGTCTCATGTCAACCCGATAGTTGGGGTGACTTGAGACAAAAACATAATTCGTTGGGATTAGTTGAGACAGATCCCAATATTACAAAGATGGTTTTAAAGTACAAAATTTCAATAATGTAAACAATACATTATGGGATTTGGTAAATTAAAGTTATTGAACTTACACACTAGAAAAATAATTTTAAGTAAATATGAACAAATCAAACAAAGCGGCGCGCCTTAAAACTGTAGGTGGCTTCAACGTGCTCACAATATCTTGCACATGGAAGAAAGATACGTCCTCTATTGTTGGATATACGTCTTCTATATGTAAACTACTTTCTCCTTTGCACTTTGTTCCACAAAAGTCAAAGTATCTCCCTCGATGTTAATATTCTGGATAGATATCGCAAGCGACGTCATTTTTCTGATTCAAAACTGGCAAATACAAATTCTCCAGATTGAAGAGAGAACTGGTATCTTTTACTGAAACTGTGTCGGCGTTTGTGATTTCTTCCATAATTTTATTGCTCGAGCGAGTTGCATGCTTGAACGAGTGCGCACTTTTGCGTTCGAGTGGGTGGCGCAGGTTAAACTTCAACTGTTCGGATGGCAGGCACGCGTGCAACTAGTGCAACCCAAGGCAAACACTTTCTGCCCGCATCCGAAGGTTCGATTCCCATCCAGGTTAACAACAACAACAACAACAAATAGCATTAGTTTCTTCTACGATTTGGCGATTCTTTGGCGTTTGGATTTGTACCGTTTTGGAGCAAGAATTTGACAAGTTCTTTCCTGTCGTGGTAAAGTTATTTCAACTTTGATTATTGTAAACTAGACTGCTGAATTCAAACTTAATTAAACGTGTTTGGCTTGCTTTAAGTTTTCGTACTTGTCAAGGGAAGCTTGATTAAATTTTGAGTCAGGCCAAACTTGCTATGTGGTTAAGGAATTTTAAGCCTGTCTGTTTAACTTTTCATAGCATCTAAAATATTTAAAATAATGTTAAACTCTTGTTTCATTCTCCTCCCCTGCTTCCAATAATTCTTATAAATATAACTTGACAACTATTTTCATAGCTTCTGAAATCATACTTTTAGGCCTAAATTAATTTTGACGATTTTATGTTCGTTTTATCATATTAGTTGGACAAAACAAACTAACAAAAAAAAAAAAAATACTTCTTCAACAATATTATTGTTTTTCTTTTTGAGAAAACGCATTGGGAAGTGATGAATTGAAATAAAGCATAAAATAGCAAAATATTTGCCAAGCATTCCAAGATAAATATTATCACAGTAAGTTTCTTACATTTCCTGTACTATGCAAGGAACCACTAGCCTTGCCATTTTGTTCAACTTTCCTCCAAGTAATACGAACACGCTACACATTCACAAACAAATTCCTTCCAAGAAAGCTAGAATTTGGAGCACCTTCTCGCTACAGTATTATTCCTCATTGGGTAAGGTTATAGATATAGATATATATGCGCATTTTGCACGTAAGTTAAGATATATTGCGTTAGGTTATCATAGGTTAGAGAAATTACGTTAGATATATTTTTTGCTCATTAAACACTTTAACCCAGTTTGGAGTGATGCTCTCACGAGAACGGCGTAGAATTTGGTGGAAATAAGGGCTGATTTTCATGAAAGCTTGCGTTGCTTGCGATTTGGTTTAATAAGCAATTGAAACACGTGTTACATTTATCTTACAATAAAACACGTGTTTCAATTGGCTACTCACCCAAATCGCAAGCAAAGCAAGCAACGAAAGCTTTCATGAAAATCAGCCCTAAACCGTTGTTATGGGTGTGGTGCTATTGAAGATTATTCTGTTATTTTTTATTTATTTTTTTAAATAATTTTAAAACGTGAGATTAATCACAATTGTACCCCTACTCTCCGAGAAAATACTTTCACAATGAAGAAGGAAAATCAAGAGTACATCTAAGTTTGTTGATGCGAATTCAGTGGCAATGATTCAACAGTGATTCCCCCGTATTACATAGCAAAGAAGTCAATTGGTCAACAGTTCTTATCTAATGAATCAAGAATCATGTAACCGTTGATTCACAGAAGGTGATGCAAATATCTCTTTCAGGCACATACAAGCAAGCACACGAAATACATGCAGTTCAATTGTGTTTTAAAAAAAAGTTTCACTATTTTTATGTAACTGAAGTAGATCATAGTTCAATTTTCGTTACAAAAATAAAAGAAGAAGAAGAAAAAAGATACGGTACAGGTTCTCTCATTTGACATTAGAATGAATCATTTCTTGAGATCACGAATTAGTCACTTGTTGCTTGTCATTATGTTTTATTCTTTTCAGATTGATAATTTGAACTTAGTAGGATAAAATTAGTTTTTACGATATCACGTGTTTGAAATAAATTCATTGAACACATTTTTGTGCTTTAAACATTTGTTTGTTTGTTTGTTGTTTAATTTTTTTTTTCCTCGAGTGTTTGGAATGAGTATATGTGGCAGCATGCCGTGTAACTTCACTTTCACGTAGTTTTTGCCCCATACGACCAGTAAGTTTTAAATAACTGCTACTACTGTTTCTGCTGTAGGCTACTTGGCTTGTTCTGGGCATAAGTCGCTTGTACTCAAGTCACCTGATTCCTTACGTAAAAGACTTGTCCAGCCCATGGCGATGAAGGAAATACCTTAAGGATTTTCTTGTTTATTTATTTTTTTTTTTTTTTGTTATATTGATCCTTAGTCCATTCGAATCACTTTTTTTTGTTTTGTTTTAATGTTTGACCTTATTATTTAAGATTCTTAATGGATTCAATACAGCGAATTGGTTTTCGAAATACATGTATGCGTCGAAGGGTGGATCTACAAAATTCATCAAGGTATTATATAACAAAGAATTATAGGTCAGTTAAAAAAAAAATCGGCCTTGATAAAGTCAAAGCTACAATTCAGAATTACGGCTGAACAATTATCGATTATTTGAATTTGAATTTTATTTAAGGTCATTAGACAATTTTGGCTCAGGCCGAATGGATGATGATGAAGATAATTGGTTGAATGAAGAAAGTGGGAGGAAACGGAAGAACCTCGAGATGTCTAATGAGTTACGTGTTTCACACGTGCCAGCGATCGTCGCGAGATTGAAAAATGGCCAGATACATCGTTCATTATTTTCAGATTTGAAGACTTTCTCTTTACTTACATTAATGGTAGATCTACATTAGGTCTTGTTGATCAACATGTTTGTGTGCGCGAGGATTATCTAAAGACCGTGACAATCTTCATTTTTCACTCCACTTCTACACATGTAGATTTTTGCTTAACAAGTAACGATACGTATGTATTCTCCTTGTCTTCAAACTTCCTAACAAGAATGAAATTGTTTATTTTGGTTTACTGCACAAAACTTTACACTGACTGTACAATTTTTTGAGTGACGTTTATAAATTGTCACGGTCTTTAGATAATCCTCGCGCACACAAACATGTTGATCAACAAGGCCTAATGTAGACTTACCATTAGACTCTAATCTTTGTTGCAGATGTACAGAATCAAAATTAAAAGTTTAAATAAATAATAATAATAATAATAATAAAAACTTATTGACCATTAATCTCCAGAAATGTAGGGGGCTATTGCATCATATTTGTAATGATGGTAAGAACGATTTCAAGCAGCTAGGCCGGATTTTCATGTACGCATTAGCCGTGATCTTTGCTTGTGATTTCTATGATTAGCCAGTAGAAATATATAGGCCTAAACATGTGTTTCAATTGGATACTCAAGAAATTTGCAAGGCAAGCATACGGCTAGCGTGTGCATGAAATGCTAGCCTTATATAGGGCCTAATATATATACTGTAGTTACAGGGAAGAAACCGTTCGAAAGAACGTTTCGTTGTAATTGTTTTGCTATTCGGAAGTTTGCATATAGAAAAAGAAGAGAAAGAGAGTATAAACATGTTGTTACTTGATATGCGAAATAATAAATATGATGGCAGAGTAAACTAAATTAAATTTCATTAGAAACATTTTCTATTATTCTATATATTTTGGATTTTATTTAATAGCCAGTACTACCCTAAATTTCAATCGATTTTTTTAACGAACTAATTGACCTGGCACCCGTCTAAAGAGAGCCAACATGGAAAGAAGGCGTAGCCCACTGTCGCGCAGGCGCAGAGCTCTAACTAACACTGTCAATCATTTCTTCGGCAATTCGCAGTGGTCTTGTGGTTATCGTGTGGGGAAGATGATACAGAAGTCCCGGGTTCAAATCTCGGCCGCGGCAGAACTTGTTTTTTTCTTTCAAAATATATTTTTCTAAGTTCAAATGTACAATTAATAATTGCTTTCTTGCATTTTTCGTAGATTATCTAGAATTAGTGAACAAAAAAGTTACCATGGTAACGTGGAGTTTAGCTACTAAAAGCTAGGATGTATATAAACCTTCGCTTGGTGTGCAAGTGGGGCACGGTGCGTCCGAAGGGAGATGGGCGGACTCAGCCGCAGGGAGGCGCAGCCCCCGGTTAGCGGTGGGCATACGCAATGTGCTGTTAATTTTCTATTCTACATTGTTTCCATGTGGGCTCTCCTTAGACGGGAGCCAGGTCAAATGATTCGTGAAAAAAATGGCAGGCTCTAATGATTAACTGACCTTCAACTGTCAGTAATGTTGCCAGGTACTTAATCTGGTTAATTTTTCTAGTAATTAATTCTCTTGACACCAGAATGGTAGTGAAATGTAGGGCTACGGACCTGAATATTAAATCAAATAGACCTGTAAGTGACAAAAGGGGATAATGCAAAATATTTCTAATTATAAATAATTTATGTCTCCTTGTATGCCAATTCTCAATTTAAGAGACTACAGTAATGTAACTTTAAACATGATAAACAAATATTTTTAAAAAAATCCTTTAAATCGGATAATGTACTTCCATAAAATTAGTTTAATAGCTGCTGTCACATATTTATTTATTTAAACTAGAAACGGTCGAAAGTAAATTAATTTTCTTCTTCTGCTCTCACGCGCCTACGCAACTGAATATCCGTAGGAACCTTGAAACTTCCCATCAATGTTCTAAGATCTACGAAAAAAATGTTTTAGATTTCTTTGGTTACAAATGAGACGAATGAAACAATTACTCAGGAACAGTTTCTTTTCGATTTGCAAGAACCGTTCCTTAGTTCCAAAGAACGGTTCCAGAAAATATTAGCCATCCCTACATCTTCCTATGATATCATCATCATCATATTCAGCCGTTTTCCATCCACTGCTGGATGAAGGCATCCCACTTTTCTTTCCACATATCTTGCTCTGCTGCTATCCTCTCATCCATGTAGCTCCTGAAAAATGCTTGATTTCACCTACCCATCTTGCATTTGGACGTCGTCTCAGTCGTTTCTTTTCTCTAGGAATCCAATGTAGTACATTTGTCGTCCATCTTCCATCTGTTTGTCTTGCTATGTGACCGGCCCATCTCCACTTCATCTTCTTCGCAGTCTTGATTACATCCTCTACCTTTGTTTGTGCGCGAATCCATTCATTTCTCTTCATGTCCAACCTGGTTATTCCTAGCATCCACCTCTCCATTGCTCTTTGTGTGACTCTCAATCTTTGAGTCGTTTGCGCATTCAATGTCCAAGTTTCGCAGCCGTACATCATTACAGGTAAGACACATTGATTATAAACTTTACGCTTCAGACACATTGGTAGTTTGCTTTTCAAAATAAAGTGTAGTCTTCCAAATGAATTCCACGCCATTTTACATCTTCTGTTTGTTTCATCAATCAACCTGGCATTCGATGTCTTGAGCTGGCCTAGGTAAACATACTCATCAACTATGCCTATTGTCTCTCCGCTAATCTTTATTTCCCTCTTTGCAGAATATTGATTGTACATTACTTTTCATTTTTTTATATTAATTTTAAGGCCTATTTTCGAACTCTCATTACTCAGTTCTTCCATTCTGGTTTGTAGTTCTTCTGCACTTGAAGCAAACAGGACTATATCATCAGCGAACCGTAGGTGATGAAGATATTCGCCATTAATTTTAATTCCAACTTCATCCCAGTTTAAATTGTGGAACACTCTCTCCAGGAACACAGAAAACAGTTTTGGAGAAATTGAATCTCCTTGCCTTACCCCCTTTCCAACTTTAAAATTTTCACTGTCTTGGTGTAGTCTAATGACAGATGTGGCAGTCGAGTAAATGTCTCGCAGTAGCTTGATGTATGCAGTTTCGATGGCTTGATGCTCAAGTGATTTAAGTACTGCTGCCAAGGAGACCGAATCGAAAGCTTTTTCGAAATCTATGCATCCCAAACATAGTGGAACTTCATATTCATTAGTCCTTTCCATAACTTCATTCAATGTTTGTATGTGGTCCATTGTACTAAATCCACGAAGAAATCCGGCTTGTTCCCTTCCCTGGTTAAAATCCAAGTCTCGTTCAATACGATTCAAAACAACTTTGGTGAACACTTTGTATAGGACTGACAGTAAACTAATTGGTCTGTAGTTTTCAACGCGTTCTTTGTCCCCTTTCTTGTACAACAAAATTATAACAGAATTATTCCCACTTGACGGTATTTCTCTCTTCCTCAGGTACATCGAGAATAATTTCGATAGTTCCTCTTTCATCTTTTCACCTCCACATTTAACATCTCTGCTGTAAGTCCATCTTCTCTTAGCGATTTTCGGTTCTTCATCCCTCGAAGTACTTTTTTCACTTCTTCTTTCATTACGTCTGGGACATCTACATCATTTTCTTCTGAGCCTTCATTTCCTAGCTCTTCTTCGGAGTAGTACAATTCTGTGTAGAAATTTTCAAATATGTTTATAATTTCTTCCTTATTTCGTGTTACGGTCCCGTCTGGTCTCTTAACTGCAATTATTTGTTTTTTCCCTATCATGAGCTGCTGCTTGGTTTTC
>JAGDQP010013238.1:18996-30754 GCA_022664845.1 Lepisma saccharinum | reverse complement strand
TGTATTGGAAATGAACAGTCTGTTGGCTTCTGAGAATTCCACTAACTTCTCTCCTCTCTTGTTTCTTTTGCCAAATCCAAAGTTTCCCACTTTCGTGTCACTGCTCTGCCTGGTTCCTACTTTCGCATTGAAGTCTCCCATTACAATTTTGTAATGCGATTTGCTACTATCCAAAATCTTCTGTATCTCCTCGTGTAGGTCTTCGATTTCCTCCTCCGGATGTGAGGATGTTGGAGCATACACTTGTATAATTTCCATACTGTATCTCTTGTTAATATTTATTACTACCCGTGCCATTCTATCTGAAATTCCTTCAATTTCTGTGATTCGTGTCTTCAAGTTCTTATCAATTATAAAGCCAACGCCACTAAGCCAAGCAACCCACTAATAATTGCACAACTTAGAAAGGAGGGTCGCGAAGTCTCAAGATAGGCGAAATCTGCTCATGAATCTTATACACCTGTTAGTACGATCGAGAGCTCCACGTACCGATACTGGAGTGACTGCTTAGTGTCGAAAGATAGACGCCAGAGCAAATATTTAAACTCGTCTGTCCACTTTCAGTCTGATCCAACATGGACCAAATTTACAGTTCTAACTCAGTTTTATACGCTTCTTATCGCTGTGTGGTCCGTTTTTTATTTAAGTCTTAATTTCGGAATTTTTTATATAATAGTATACCGTACTATGCATAAAATAGAAAATACTGTCAATAATATTTACGTTTTTTGCCAGAATTAAGACATAAATAAAAAAGGGCCGCACAGCGTTATCACGCGTAAAAAACTGAGTTAGAACCGAAAATTTGATCCATCTTCGTTTAGACTAAAGGTGGATAAATGAGAGTATCCTCACTGCTCCCTGGCTTCATATATTCGTGAAAGTTTTAATGGCAACAGTCAGTCCAGTATCGCTTTTTGAGAGAGGTCATTGGTTAGTACAATTTCAGCTTGCACTCTGTGATTTTCTCTGTCGACCACAGAAACGATCATTGCATTATTTCATTCCTAGTTCGTCTCTAAAAGAGATACTGGACTGTGCTGGCAATGAAAATTTCATGAATATATGAAGTCAGGAAGCGGAGAGGACACTTAACCTCGTTTGTCCACTTCCAGTGTAAACCAATGTGGACCAAACGTTCGATTCTAACTCAGATATTTACTCTTGATATAGCTGTGCGGCCCGTTTTTTTTATTTATGTCTTAATTCTTTCAAAAAAAAGGCTAAATATTATACGCAGTATTTTCTGTTATATGCAGAGTACAGTATATTATTATATGAATATCTCAGCAATTATAACTTAAATGAAAAACGAGCCCCATAGCAATAAGAAGCGTATAAAACTGAGTTAGAACTGAAAATTTGGTCCACATTGGATTAGACTGTAAGTGGACAAACTAGTTTCAATATTTTCTCTCTTGTCTATCTTTCGATACTAAGCAGTCACTCCAGTATCGTCACGTAGAGCTCGTAGTATAGGCCAATATATATTTTGTGGAACTCCGGCGTTTTAGTTAGTACTCTAACAGGACAAATCTCTGTTAGTTTATCGCTGTAGGGAAAAAATCAAGGTTCGTCTAACGAAAACAAGAAAGGCAGCGATGGCTAAGTAATAAAAGCGAAGCAAATAATTAATTAAGCGGTTTGTGCGCAGACAGTTTTGGGACAGAATAATGTCCCAAAAGTGTCTGCACACAATCCTGCAATTATTACTAACATTTCTTTAAAACGAATTGTACCCGTTATTGAAGGACGAAGCGAACTTTGGTCTGTGAAAGTTAAATTTTGTTTATCTGCAATGAATTTTGAATAATTGACGTAAAACTAAAAAGGCGGGAAAACCCACTTCGATTCAACCTTAAAGTTATTGCGTAATGAATATAATCTCTATTTGTCACTAAATACCATGTCTGAGTTGACGAAATACATAACTGATTTTCTTTCTCAACAGATACCCAACAGCATAGTGGATACCCAACAGATACCCGACAGCAACAAGGTTCCAGGTTCAAATCCAGCCGCAGACAAGTACGAACTCAAGACGAGAGAATAAGATGCGTTCTATATAGCCTATTCAACCGCACTTGAAACCCGCTAACCATTCTCGGCTATTTCAGCCTTGATACATGCAAACTAGACTGCTTAATGCAAGTTTGTTGAAACTTTCTTGGCTTGATTCGCTATGTTTACATTCAGTTGACACACTTGATTCACCATACTACAGGTATACACAAAGATGAATCCACGCCCACTGTACCCTCCCACAAAATATTAAATATGAAGTACCTTCAGACGGATTTTGGGCCTCTGTCCTCACAAATAAATGTCTTTACAAATTACCACTTAACACTTTCATGTCATTTACGATGTATGGCATTAGAAGGGGAACTTGTAGCACACACACAAAAAAAAAAAAGTTGTGCGGGATAATTATGAATTGAAAGTATTAATTAAAACTTAGAAAGAAGATACCCTCTATCTGTACACGTGTTGTTCTGCGCACAGCCTCCATTAAGACATTACGTAATTAACAAGAAAAAATACACCTCGAAAGAGGCCAATAAATAAGGCAACCTATAAAACTATTTTAGAAACTTACACGAACTATATTGCTGCATGACTTCAATTAAAAAAAAACACACACACACAGTTGAAAACAAAACAAAATACTTTTGACTGAGTGAACAAGAGAAGCTAGACAACCTCATGAATTATTAATTACACAGATAACTGTAATGGAATGTGCTTTTTTCTGTCCAATCTCATTTCTCTTACATGTCATTGCAATTTCTCTAGGCATTTTTTTTTCAAACCCCTGACTCTTTTCATGAGTATTATTACCCTTTCGGCTAGTTGTTTATTATTGGTCTTTCATTTCTTAGATTTTTGTTTGTTTGTTCATTTTCTTCTTTTTTTTCTGAAAACAAACAAAAAAAAAGTTACAAGAAGAGAAAACGTGATTGACAACTCACATGTACTGGTATCATCAGGGTATTCTGTATACATATTTTTTTTTCTTGTCTCCACTGTGCAATAAAGCACACAAACAGCTCGATCTACTTTTTGTCAGTTGGCGTTGAAGAGTGAAAGTTTTTTTTTTGTCTCCCCTTCGTATAAGTTGTTAACCTTTATGGCTTGCCGCTATTATGATCACTTTCTGGTTACTAGTGATATTATACTTCAAATTAACGAAAGTTGTGATACGTGTTGTACCAGTGGCGTAACTTATGGGTAACTAGGAGACGCATCTTCCCAGAAAAGTCAAGAGTAATCTTGATTTTCTTAAAAAAGAAAACATTCCTGGAAAATTGCTAGGCAACATAGCTGCTTGCAAATCTCCAGTCGCTTGACTAATAACAGCCAAACCTCATTCACCTTCTAAAATCTATTAGCAGTTCAGGACACTGTGAGTATAAGAAGATAATAGAAGCCTGAAGCGAAATTTCAGCACAGGCCGTCCAGCTTGTTACCGGCTGGTCCACGCTGCCAATCACAAAGAAACACCAGATTAACACAGTAAAAACTGTCAGAACAACGTTACCCAAACCTAGAAATCATAATATTTCGCATTTCTGCGAAAAATAAGCGATCAAAATGGAGGCAGCAAACACTTGAAGAACGTTTTTCGCATATATAGTTACGATAAGAAAACATTTTCTTCTGAGCATGCGCGCTAATCACACTGTAACTGAAAACAAACTGAGACCTTTGAAACAAAAGAAAATTCTCAGTTCTTTTCCAGAATTCCTGCCGATAACTGTAAACACTTTTGTACTAACATCTTTTAGAAATAATAGCGGATATATCAAAGGAAATTTTCAAACGGAAGGAAATAATTAAAACCTCTCCTTTGTCATCCGAGTTATCGGGTCTACATTGTATCACCGTGTCAGAACGGATTCAATACTAAACCTGGTGACACAGTCCAATACCTGGCCTGCATCACCCGACTGAGCCGGTGACCCATTTCAGCTCTGCCATGTTCATCCTTATCTGTGGGAATTGTTATAAACACTAGTTCATTAGCGTTGTAATTATTAGAACATTATATTCGCAATAGGTGGAATCATGAGTGACATGTTCGGAACAGATACATTTTAAGATATGAGTAGAAAATAGTCCCATTTTTGCTTATTTCAAGAGAAGATTTATTTTTATATTAATTTGGCACAAAATTCGTTTACATTCTATAATTTATCAACATACTATTAAATGTGTTTTATTCATGTTTGAAATGGGGTTTGCTATGCCTATAAGCAACATGGCAATCTTACTTTTGAACATTTGTAACTTTTCATTTTGATACAGTTTGCACTTGTAATCTTGACTCTTTCTGATAGAAATTTGGCAGAAAAATGATCAATCTTTCATTTTCTTTTTATATTCAATTTGTATTAGTAGTTTAGAATGGAAGGTATGACCTACGGTACCTACTGGGTTTGTTACAGTCAGTAATTCCGCCAGCCCTCCCCCGTGGGGGTGTCACCGCCCAAATCCTCTAAAACATCCCCAACTTAAACTTTTTTGCAGTCGATAGAAATCGTTCAAAGCTCCACTTAAACTTACTCAATTTTGACTTTACAACGTCCAAACTGAAAACCCTGGCGGAATCCCTGGTTACAATTTATTCCGGAGAAGAATGTTCAACGAGCCCCACCGAATTTGCAACCGAACAATACACACACAAAGTATGCGTGTTGACCTTTTAACATTATCCTAGATGTATCTCAGAACTCTCCAGTTCCACTGGAAATTAAAAATATTTAATCTGACCACCAACTTTGGTCGCCATTTTGAAAGTGGCAATGCATGTATGTATTGCATCCATCTATGTATTTGAATTGCCCTGAAAAAAATATAAAATCGAAAAGTAACTTCTATCTTGCTGTTGGATTTGTGGGAATCGTACTTTATACTGTGAAGTTACTTTTTATACTACGTTTATATTACATATTTTGTCTGTGCTCTCTTCTTCTTCTTCTTTTCTCTCTCTCATTTCTCTGTCTCTGTCTAACAGACATCCATCGGTTTCAATGTTTCATTATGTGTGTTTAAATTTGTCCCTCTATCATTTTATGTGTATTTGTTCTGTATCGCTTTTATTCTTTCATTTTATCGATACTACTATTTTGAAACAAAATTGTGATCATCTTGTTTGGTGGTTTTGGTATGGGATAGACGAAGGGAGGAGAAAGAGAGGTTGCTTTTTTACCAAACCTGATTATGGGATAAGAAGGTGCCATTTGGGTGGCCTAACTGCACGGCGTTCGCTGTCGCAATTTTATTGATGCAAAGGTGTACAACGAAAATCAGCAACGCTGGAATCAGTAAGAAAAAACTGACAGAGCATTGAAACAATGTACACTAAATATAATACACTTCTGCCATCCAGTAATGAAAACTCGTTTAACATAAAAATTTCTAGCAGCAATTACCATAGACCTCTTAATAGATAGACTTAGCACGCTTCCCCATTTCTGGCTGCGCTAAAACTTCAGATCACCCGATTTTGAATCCATCCGCTAGGTAGCTCTGCCATAGACGTCATATTCTGGTACGAGGTCTATGGTAGAGGTACTTAGCGCAGGGATTCAAAATCGCGTGCTCTGAAGTTTTAGCGCAGCCAGAAATTGGGAAGAGTGCTAAATCTATTATGGGGTCTATGCAATTACTTCTGAAAATGAACTCTCAACGATTTTGATAAGAGCACCTTAACCGAGGTTTGCAACTCGTCTTTAAATAACCTGTATGGTTAAAAAATAAATGCATAAAGAGTACAAATTCAATTTTCGTTTTTCTTTCTGGCTTCTGGGCATCTCAGACTCAGGTTTTCATTTCTAAATTAGGTAACTTTTTTCCCTGTTAGCAGAAGTGAGCGTGGATTGAGCGTAAGCTTAAATAAGATGAGCATGAGTTTGAGCTTGAGCGTGATCAGTTTTCAAAATGTGAATTTGAGCGTGAGCTTAGCTCAGTTCTTTTTTAAGGTTGAGTTTGAGTTGAGCTGCGCTCACTTAAAAAATTAATTTACTCAACCCTGGATATGACCTGATGAGTCTCCTTTGTTCCTTATTGAAAAATACGAGCCGAAAGATAGATCATAGATGGAGTAAAATCTTTCACGAAGGCTGCGCTCAAAGTACTGATCAAGCTAGAGAAGAATACGTGACATTTTCAGACGTTTTATGTACTATCATTAGTTTCTTTACATGACTTTATTATATATTATTTTTTCGAAGTCTAGAAGATAGGCAACCCAACTCACGTAGAGTGAATGATGTGTGATTTTGAGAGCGTGTGCGTGAAAGCACAAGGGTTGAAAAATTTCTTTCTTTAACGGTGTACATCCCCCCCCCCCCCCCCATCTTGGTACGGACTTTCCATTGATTTACTTGGGAATTGGTTTACTCGTCTTATATATTTCAGGAGCGTAATTTTTAACTTCTGTTTTCGCCCAGTTTATCGTCATGTTCTCTTTTAGTCATGCTGTTTTATAGAAATGCAATATTTTACACACGAGCAGTATAATTTCCATTTAACATATTGTAATTCATATAGCAAACTATAATTAATACATTATACTTATATAATTGGAGAAACTTCAGAAACCAAAACTATACAAGAGTCAAAATAACCACCAAGACAAATTTCGTGAAAGCAGAACTTAAATATTCTACTTCCGAGAGGCATAAAATGAGTAAAACAATTCCCGTGTAAATCAATGGAAAGGTCATACCAAGATGGCGGGGGGGGGGGGGGATCTACACCATTAAGAGAAAAACATTATCACATATCCTGGGGTCTGGAACGATATCTGTAATTTCTTATAGTGATCGAAAATAATGAACATGAGAGTCACATTTCGAGTACCAAAACAGGGAGCCTAACACTATTTTTACTTTAAGTGAACCTCTAGTTGAAATTTACTGAAAAGTGTAGTTTAAATTGTCCAGTAGGAAATATCCTACAATTAGGCTTACATTGGTCTCGTTAAACTTTCGTTTTTTTTAGTTTTTTTTTTTCATGAATGTGTATTGGAAACAGCTGATGAACATGAGCAAATTTGTAATGTAAATAAAGTAAAATCAAATTTGATTGTTATGAAATTATTTAAACAATTAAATTAGCGTTAAATGTTTTTATTTACAAAAATTGTGCGTGAGTCGAAAGTCCCACGAGATCCCGCATTGAAATTAATTTTTCCGGCTTCTCAATCATTCCTTATTAATTTACCAAAAAAAAAAAAAAGCCAATTCTTGCCCCTTTTTTGTTAAATCTCATTTTTTCTCAGCAAATCAAAATCGAAATCAGGGACTTCATAAACCCTTGCATACTAATTTTTGTTGACATTACATTATTTTTCAATATTAAGTCCGCCATATTAGATCCGCTATTTTAAAAAAAAAATAATATCAAATTTGAATTCAGCAACCTCAAAAGCACCTATATATGTATTTTTAAAAATCGTGTGACTTTTAGCCACTTTTTCAGCATTCGAGACCACTGTGTGACGGTAAAATTGATGGAGGGAGGGTTCTTGGACTGAAGGAAGACTGTGAGTGCCTGCTGCAAGTCTGCCTCATTGGCGAGGGATTTCCCACGTAGGTGGTTGCCACGGAATGGTAGAGCAGATAATCTGTTGGCGAAAGGTCCGAGGAGTACAGTGGATGGCACAGTGCCTCCCAGACAAGTCGCTGTATAGTATCCTTGGTCATGGACGCCACTTGTGGCCTGGCGTTGTCAGCAATGAACAGTACACCATTATGATTTACCAATGCTGATTCCTTCTTCTGAAGTGCCTATGCACACGTCGGAAAATCTCTGAGAGCGCGTTACGCACAGCTTGGTTGCGAATCTACTTCTACCACGTGGCACTAGAACAACACTGCTCGGGAGTGAGCAGCAGACGGTAGAAGCATTCGCCCACTCGAAACAACAAAATCTGGCGGCAGCAGAGGAAGGAGCTATGAGTAACAGTGGAGGACAATTTTTGAACCATCGCGTGAGATAATGTTAGCCTTCACAACAGACGACATTGAATGACTACAGCGCACGTACTTGCGCATATCGTTCTCCTCCCTGGGTTTCACCCTCGAACATAGGCTCGCTGATTTCTACTTGCATCCAGAACCAGAGACTTTACGAAAATGCGTTGCCTATACAGAACATGATCTTCCGTGGGTGTAGAGGTTTGTATGGGTGTGAGGTACAGGGGACCGCGGTTGCAACTGTCTAGTATGCTTGCGAGTCTGATGCAGGACCCACGTTTCGTCGCTGGTGAGCACTCGATCGTAGATGGGTGTGTTGTAATGCCGTAAAAGCAAGCTATCACTCTTCGGTCCTTGATGGCTTCCGACAGTGTGTGGGGTACCTTCTCTATTCAGTACAGGTGAAGTCCGGCCAGGTCCATCTTTGTCACAAAATGAGTTAGACATTGTTTCCGTCAGGTGGTTTCATCCTTTATGCAATGCTAAAGCTTTTTCGTTCCAAGAAAGACCAGAGATGTGTTAAAAATGCATTTATATACGTGTCTCCTTTACCAAACAAAAAAAGAAAAGAAAGACCAGCTCCACAAGCGCTTAGTCTGAAACACGGCCAGGCCCAGTGTGGCCAATCACAGCACAGTATTCAGCCAAAGACGCTGAACCACAAGAAAACGAAGAAGAGGATCTGTGTGAATGTTCAACGATCAATGACGATGGGTACGATGAAGTTCTGGAAATCGTCAATTAAAGATTTTTCTACAGAAAAGTACAAAAATGTGCTAAAATATATAACACAGAAAGCTTGGAATTAAAATGTGTTTCATGAAGTGTATTATCTATTTAAAAAGACAACCTCAAGGAATCACTTTCATAGTTTCATGTCTGTAGTTTTTGTTACAAAGACGTCCACGTCCACACCTTGGTTACAAACCCGGCCAGGTCCAATTTTGTTTTGTAAATAACTAATAAACTTTTAACATAATGTATCACATCTGTTACACATTCAATAATTTTAATTACATATCAATGGTATCCAAATAGAAAAGAAAATAGCAACATTAATGCTTTTTTCTATAGTAAACGGTTTTTGCACGCTCCTGGAAGGTTTTGCAAAGTGGACCTGGTCGTGTTTGTAACTAGGTTACTCATTTATTACTTTGTTGAACAAACGTTCATGCACCCAATAACAGTGTTCATTATTGGCCTGACATATTGTTACTTTTTTTAATAACTGCAAAATTCTCTTTATGTCATATTAACAATGTCTACAGCATGAATATTAATTACTATTAAGTTCCAAAAAATAGCACTTTTTGATTGGCGGTATGTCGAACGCAATGTTGTCCTTTCTATCTATGCATGGTTTTACGCTGTACGTAACATATTATTCTATGTGGGATACTAACACTTGTAAGTTTTTGCCATTGTGTAATAGTTTGTACAGGAAAGGGGTACAAGATAATAAACTCTTCTTTCCTGTATTTGCTATTCTTTTATTTATTTTTTGTTATACCGTATATTTTCTCAACCTTCAAATAGATTCGCTTTTCTTTGAAAGTTTAGAAATAAAAACGAGCTGTTATTACTGTTTTTATGGTTCTTAGTTTCTATGTAAGGATACCATATTATAAAGCCATACCAAAGATTATAATAAGAAATGAAACTTGCTATACTGTGCTTAGTATATATATATATATAATCCCATCCTCCGGACTACTCATCAGATGGCAACGCAAGTCTAAGATCACGTGATGCCGCCAAGGAATGCCATTGGCGGGATATTATTAATTTTCATTGGCTAAGATGTCGATGAAGTTTTCGACCATAATAGTCGTTTATGTTTCATAAAATGTGTTTAATAAATTTAATGTTGTTTATCTTCTATATTTAGGTTTATCGTATTTTTGTTCTTTAGAAATAGATTGCTCTTTATCTCTTCTTTGCCTTCTATACTTCTGTTTCCTTTTCTCTTGATTTTATAACCATTTTCGTCTGTACGAGGTAAAAAGAGTTCTTCCAAGATACTTACAATTCCTCTTCTTCTTCGTTCTGTTGCGTAGATAAAGAATGACGGTTGGTTAGTTAGAAACAAGGATGTTTGAATAGAGGATTTGCTTGTAGCTATCTGATGCGCAGAGAAAGAATGAAGCCAAAAAACAACTGAGCATCGACCAAGATGACGTACCTGATTTGTTAGCGATCAACTACAGATCTTGTTGCCATCTTTGTTAGCCGAAAACAATGATTTTAATTGGAGTAAGTGAGCTAACTGGATGGGACTATGCTGTGACGTTTGGCTTCATGTTCTTGGCAAGATCGCATATCCTCTATTAGAACATCTTTGGTTAGAAATTGAAGGCACCAAGACTGGCCGCAACTGTCGCTATTATCGAGGTATACGTGAGAACTTCTACTATTCACAACTTATTATTATCTTTGGCCATATTTCATCTTGGAGCGAATATTCCGTTTGCAAAGTAAACAGCATTAGTATCCGTAAATTCACTTGCAAGCCTTTTTAATACAACCGAGATTCTTTTGCCTGCCGTTCCACACTGGTTTAAAACCAATGAAGATTTCGAAAGATTTGTGAAGAAGTAGCTGAAAACACAAGATAATCAGTTCTTTTGTGAAGGCACCGAAGTTATAAATGTTGTCGACTTATTGTAAAAATTCAATTTTTTATTTTTTTTCATACCGTTGGAAATATTCGCATCAAAGGGTTGGCAAGGTAATTTTCTTGTAACGTTTTTTTTTACGTAATTTATTAGTAATTTACGTGGGGTAGAAACCAAGTTTTTTACGCAGACGTAAAAACTTAATTTCTGTCGTAGGGCTATATTAATTAAATGAAAAGAACTTTTAAGTGTATTATATTTTGAACATTAATTTTATTACGTATTTCAGCAGGAAATCATTATTATCTAAAAACTGATGATCCAGCCACGTATTAACATTAAAACATCCTGTTCTTTCACGTATTGTATTGTGACGTCACTCGCGTCTTGCGAGAAGCGCGTTGTTTTTTTATGTAAACATTGCGTCACTTATGTTATCCCCGAAACGAATGATATAAACTCATATTTCGGTTCTTTCAAATTATATTCTTGTGTTGTTACCAATTTCATGATGATCTAAATTGCAATTCACACACTTTCGATAATATTGTTTTCCTAAAGAATTATTCATTTTACAAACAGAATATTACTTTCTGTATAAAGCTTTAGTATACTCAATCTTGTTACATTCAAAAGTTTTGAATTAAATAGGCCTATTTATTCTTGTCAATATGATTTCAGAATTATATGTGTGCGTAAGTGTTGGATATTTTACTAAACGCACGAATATTAACAGATATTACTGCCAGAACTACTTATAACCGAAAAGACTAGGAATGAAGAATATTTTGATTGGATAATTAAAAAAAAAAAAATTGATTTTAAGAATAATTGTCATAACAGTATTCCTTGTATGTATACATTTGTATGTTTGGAACTATTTTATATCAGCGGAAACCGAAGCACGCCCCCAAGCGAAGAAAATATATAAGGCGTTCTAATGCTATGTAAATCATTCATTCTTGGGTTCCGGCCCAAACACTTAGCACATCTTCAAGTAGGTGGGCTAACTAATAAAAGGTATATTTCTATTGTGTTCTTCCTATTGCATACATAATCCCTTGCATACGCAGGAGTACCTCGTAAGGTCAAGCGACTCCATTACACACACACACACACACATATATATATATATATATATATATATATATGTGTGTG
>JAGDQP010013238.1:2769-13996 GCA_022664845.1 Lepisma saccharinum | reverse complement strand
CCGGTAATTTTGACGTCAAAGATGTACCACGCACTGGAAGGCCAAGTGTCGAAAATGTCGATAAAATCATGGACATTGTCGCGTCCGACCGTCATGTAAGCACTGTTTCGATTGCCCAAGAGCTAAATATTGCACAAAAAACCGTGTGGAACGATTTGCATAAGGCTGGATACAAAAAGAAGCTTGATGTATGGGTGCCACACGAGTTAACGCAAAAAAACCTCATGGACCGAATTTCCATCTGCGAATCGCTGCTGAATCGCAACAAAAGCGACCCATTTCTGAAGCGGTTGGTGACTGGTGATGAAAAGTGGATCACTTACGACAACGTCACGCGAAAGCGGTCGTGGTCGAAGCGCGGTGGGCCGGCGCAAGCGGTGCCCAAGCCAGGATTGACGGCCAGGAAGGTTTTGCTGTGTGTTTGGTGGGATTGGCAGGGAATTATCTACTATGAGCTGCTCCCCTACGGCCAAACCCTTAACTCGGAACTATACTGTCAACAATTGGACCGTCTGAAGGCAGCAATCGACCAGAAGCGCCCAGCTTTGGCCAATAGGAGAGGCATTGTGTTCCACCAGGACAACGCCAGGCCACACACATCGGTAGTGACTCGGCAGAAGCTCCGGGAGCTTGGTTGGGAGGTTCTTATGCATCCACCTTATAGTCCGGACCTGGCACCGAGTGATTACCATCTGTTCCTGTCCATGGCTAACACGTTTGCTGGTGAAAAATTCGCTTCAAGAGAGGCTTGTGAAAATCGACTGTCTCAATTTTTTGCCAATAGGGACAAGGGCTTCTATGAGAGAGGCATCATGATATTACCTTCCAAATGGCAACACGTTATCGAACAAAACGGCGCATATGTGACCTAAATCGGATCATTCTAACTATGGTAAGTCAAGCCTTCAGTGTCATGCAAAAATAATGGATTACTTTTTACTACACCAGATATTTGACTGCTGTGCTTTTTTTTAGAATGTAGCAGATTTTACTTCCAATCCAACACAGAAAAAACATCACTTGTTAATACTTTTCCATATTATAATCTTCACTGAAAAAAAAAATCTTTTGCACTTTAAGGCTCAATCCAAGTGAGTTTTCCCGCCTTATTCGTTTTACGTCAATTATTGAAATTTCAGTACAAGAAAACAGAAATTAACTTTCACGGACCAAAGTTCGTTTCGTCCTTCAAGAATGAGTAGAATTAGTATTTATTAAATGCTAGTAGTAACTGTAACTGCAGGATTGTGTGCAGATACTTTTGGGACATTATTCTGTCCTGTTCTGTCATTTCCTTTCCTATTCTTTTTTGTCTCTTCTTCCTTTTCCTCTTCTCTCCTTCCTTTCCTTTCCATCCCATTCATTTCCTTTTCTTTTTCTCTTTGTTTTCTCTATTTACAGGAGCGATGACACAAATAAATAAATATCTGTTTGTTGATTCTGCAAAAGAATAGCGTTTGTTATTTACCTGGAAGGTCAGCAACACACATAACTAAAGTGTGAGCTGGGTTGTCTAAGCTCTAAGGAGTATTCAGAATTTTCTATATTCTTTTTTTTTTTAATTTACGGGATACAGACTTTGAACTTTAAGACAAATCTCAACTTCCTTAAAATGGCAAATAAAATTAATATTCCTCGTAACGTTGTGTTGTTGCAAGTCATATACTGTATCGAAAGCATGGATATTAGAAGTTAAAATGTCATGTTGTTAATTTTGACGTCAATTTATTAATTATTTTGTGATCCCACACTGATGGTAAATTTAATATGTGAAGTGCAGAAGACAGTGCTGCAAACTGTGGTTAATATGCAAAGTGAAATGTTCAAAATAAACGTTTTTCAATGTTTGTCTTCCTATGTACTGACTTCCAATTCAGTGTTTCCCAAAGTTAGCATCGTAGATAATAAAGGTACGCGGTAGCTTTGCGTGGCCCCTCCTCTGATAAGAAGAAAATATCAAACTAATATATGCTGAAGAAGCTTATACGCTAAAACTTTATTGAACGGTTTCAATATTCTGACAACACGTGCATCAATCAGTGTTGCCATAACACTGAAACCGTTACCCGTAGATGCAACACCTTAGCAGTAATATGTACATATATACCGCATGAAAAGCAACCTCAGACAGGAAATGAGAGTGTTGGTGTTCATTTTATTTCCATAATTTTTTTATGTAACGACAAAAAATAACGGTGATTGTGCAAAAATGAAGCGAAGACAAAACTTTTCCTTTATCATAATTATATGTATCATCTTTCTTTAAAACCTAACGTAATTGCAGTACCATAAATAATTGAATTGCTACGTGTTTTCCTGATTTAGAGCGTCGAACAGTGATGGCGTAATAATCTGAGAGCATTTGGGAGCCGCTGGTTTAATAAATAAACGAGCGACACGTGTTTAAAGCTGATAATTGAAATGGTGTACGATGTGGCTCGATGTTGTGACGTCACAATGGTGGCAGTAGCCACATCTTGACGAGTTCTCATGATCTGATCACGATCGACGTCACTACAGAGCTTACACTTCATCATTGCATGCATATATTCGATTGAAAATACTGTAGGTTGGGGCGTAGTGCTGACCAAGATGGCTCCTGTTGTATGAACCGTTAGGTCAGCGTCTCAAAGGTTGCGGGTTCGAATCCCGCCTGGGACATGGGTGTTTGTGGATTTGAACAAGCATTACTAATTTAATCGTGACGAGCCGAAGTCAAAATTACTAAAATGGTCCATACAAAATAAAGTGTTCAAAGTTTCTCTAGGCGTAGGTACAGTGATTCATCGCTAGGAAGATCTGTCTCTGAGTTTGATCGGAGACAGACGAAAACACCCGAATATAAAGTAGATGTATGAAACTTTGAACATGTGTAGCGATTTTAATCATACACTTATTTGAAAATAGGGCATTTAAAATGATAAAAGTGACAGCTCAGTGAGACTCAATATCCGAAGTGTGATAATGCTTTTCTAATCACAAGGTAAAGCTGCCATGATGAAATAAAAGACTGGCTATGCGTGTCAATGTAAATACCCAAGCAAGCAGTAAAAAAAAGTAGAAAAGACTGTTCAAGTGTGAACTGCTTTGTAGTAATAAAAATGATACTATTTCTGGAGAAAGGTTAAGTTCCGAGTTGGGGGAGGTATCTAAAGACCACCCAACACTAACAACTAAGCATTTAATCTACCAAGGACACTACCCCTTTTTATAGTAACAGTTACAACATGTAGTAATAATAATACCATTCGCAATAGTAGTAGTAGTACTAGCCTTGTAGAATCAGTGTAATAACCTTTGTGGTAGGGAAGTATATACGTATGTAGTAGCAGTTAACACCATCCATATTTCTTCTAGTAATCAAACATCTCAATAGTAGTAGTAGTAGTATAATCGTAGTAGCTTATGAGTAGTGTAAGTAGACTGTCCTAGGTTCTAACGTCTTAGAATACCATGCATAACAATACTCTTGTCTCAGCTTTTATAGCTCTATATCGACGTATAGGATTACATCTTGAAAGAACTAACTTCATCTTAGAGTAACCAAAATATCAACCTATACTTAGAAGGTGATATTTTTTCTGTAGCTGTTATATTTTATATTGCATTATTCTTTTACCTTGCTAAGGTCCATTTACAGCCTTCTCGTTTTTAAGTTGTTACACTAAAGACCCTATAGACTACATCTTTGGCTTTTATTAATCGTTATGCTGGCCATTTACGCAGTAAGCTGTTTCTGGAGACCTATTCAACTTCAGCTTTTATATGATTTAATTATTTTTAACGGCTAAGTTTAGACTTGACAAAGATAAGGGTTTTGCCCCGCATCGGGACGGGCGTAAGCCATAGAGCTGTTACCGCCCATACAATTAATTTTATCCTTTATCAAAGAAACAATTCTTCTATATGTAGTACTGCGTGTGGAAACACGCGTCATTCTATCCCGCAGACCTGTAACGTAATATTCTCTTCTTAATCGTGATCCGTCACTAAGACATTGTTTATAACTACCGGTTCTAAAACAAAAATAAAGCAATATTCACTGTTGCCAGATCTAATTCTATCTTGACTCATAAACGATCAATATATCACTGCAATTGCACAAGGAATGAGGGCGTTCTGAGCAAAGGGCGACCCTGTTCATCCCATGATAGTGACATCCCATGCTATGAAGGCTGAAAGTTGGCATAAGGTATGGTTCAGCTTCCACCATACTACTTCATGAACATATACGTACTTTGCCAAAGTATCTGCTCCGTGAATTTCGTGTTCCCTGACTCCATTTCAAAAATAGTGTTCCAAGTTCGAGTGGCCATGTGTAAAACGAACAATGATGCATTTAGTTTCAGAGATAAGTGACAATGGATGAATCTTGGATGCAATACAACTCATCTGAAACGATGACCATGGACATGGAGTGGAAAAATTCAACGATATTCTCTTCGAAAAAAAACAATACAAATTCAAAATCCTCTAGCAAAAGGGCCACGCTCTCATGGGCATAGTCTTACTGTGGAGGACCTTAGCGTGAAGCTCTGCACGCTAAGAAAAAAAGTATGGTTACAGTAACCATATAGCGCGATTTGTCATAATTAATTTTGGGACAGCAATATTGTGGGTTCCAAATACAATACAAGTATTGTTAATCGTGTATTGTCATTTTGACAATACATATGGTTAGGTGTATTGTCATAATTACAATACTGTCAACAATACTGTATGGTCACAATTCTTGTTACTAGTTAAATTAACAAGATGTTTTGTAGGATTATAGTTAATTATACAATACTGTATAGTTGAATTAACTATGGGGGAATCATGTCTGACCATACTATATAGTTACACATTAACTACACAAATATTGTTAGAAATTGATGATATTTTATTGCTGTTGTGACCATATGTATTGCTAAATGGCCTCCAGACAGAGTAGAATCTATTTCAACATAACATTGCAAGAAAATACAAATTTCTTGTTGGCGAAGTTTGGTTTCCGTATTTGTATACGACTATTACAGTATACACGTTGGGAGTATAAACTTTAGCAAATACATTATGATTGACCCCCCCCCCTACTCCCCCCCCCCACAACAATCTTGCATTACATTCAAGGATAATACCATACGAGTAAGTCATTAGCAGTAATCGTTGATTACAAATTCAGTTTCCAGAATTATCACTATTCTTGTTGTCTGACATTTAGAAATGGTAGCTATCGCAAAGCCATCTCTTGAGCACCGTTTAATCACATGAGCACAGCATTACTACACATTGCGAAATTACTTCAAATTACGTAAAATTGTACAATACGTTTATTCTTCGTAATCATAACAAGAATGCTCATGTCATAACCTAGCATGAGGCCATAACAAATTCTTCGTCATCCTTCGCTACATTTTTCTAATTTCTCTCGATTCGAGCAAACAATATGGCTTCCAACCCCACAGAGTCCCAGAAAAAATATTGTAATACTATTAACTATACTTTTGTTATTTTCTGCGCATGTCCATCGAACAACCATAAAATATGATTCAAACAGCAATAAATATATTGTCAAACTTGTAGGTCATGAAGGAATATGGTAAAATCAACCATACATATGATTTTCCCTGCAATATAAAATTTAACTATACTTGTTTAGGAATCCCAACTATACAACAATACGAGATATAGTCAACTTAGCACAAGAGTATTGTTACTGTAGCACAATTATGGTTATCATAACTATAAAAATTAACAATATAGTTTAGCAAAGCAAGTATAGTTGGATTTACCAGGGATTTTTGTACAGTGTGTAACAGAAATTGCGGCACACAATAACTGAAAGTGTGCTTCTCTTCCTTGACAATATTCCTCCTCACAAAGCAGAGCGGCAGTTCAACTTGTAAGTAGCTATAACATCCTCCTTACTCCCCTGACCTGGCACCTTCAGACTACTCTTCTCCAAAATGAAGGAACCGACGGACATGAGGAAGGCATTTCAACTGTGGAAGAGTGGTTTTTCAGGCCAAAATCAAGACTTCTATAACGAGAGCCTGCGGAGGGTGGGTGGTACATATCGCTCGGAGAAATGTGTGATAATCACGTGAACAATCGGTTGACAATAATTTGTGTTATGTAAGGTGAGTTAGACTAAAGTGCATTCATTAACAAGAGTCTGGAACGTCCTCTGTTCTTAGCCTACCATGTTCTGCCTTCACATGGTTTGTGTTCCACTTTTCTCCAAAAAAGAGGACAAACATTTGGACATAGACCATAGATTATAGGCCTTCTAATAACTAAATGTCTGCAGCAATAACTTTTAACTTTCATTCATAAATTGCCTTTTTAAGAATAAGATTATGCTGAGAGTCGTTCACCATCAACTTCTACTTTTAAAGAAGAAAAGGGGAGAAAAAGAAAGAGAGAAGGCGGGGTTTAAAATATTACGTCATAACGTACAGTTGAAAAGCCACTTCATTAGAAGTAGGTTATGCCGAATTGTTTCTATTACTAAAGGTGTATATCAGTGCTCATATAACACCCGAAGTTTTCGGTCGGTGTGTGTGTGGGAAGTCAACTACGGTGACTTGTTTTTCTTCATGATCGGCAAGCTTGACAAAGAGACCTTCCGAAGAATTCTTCAATCTCAGAAATTGTAAGTACCTTTCTCTGTATAAACACTTGTTTGTGTATGACATTATGAAATGACCAGTATAGCTTGCGATGAATTCTTGTGCATTTATCTAATATTGTTTATACAATAAGATATCTGCAGAGTTCGGTCCTTGTACTGGTGAAGGTCACCATCCTCGTTACACCAACGGGAGGAGGCACCAGTTCGATCCCCGCACACGCCGGGCATCTTAAAGGTTTTCAGGGTTTTTCTCAGTCTCGTTAACCAAATTCTGACATGTATCTCAAGCACAGACGCTGACTGCTACGTATACAACCTGTTTCCGCGAAGAATGTGTGCAGAGAGAGCCGTTGTCCTTAAGTATTTCGATGCACTTTTGGTCACAGATGCCTGTACAACACACTGCTTACAAATTTATCGAAACAATTATCAGTTGAACAACAACAATAGATCTGACCGTATCTTAAGATACAATCTCAACATTTGCCTGTTGAGACTAATTACTTACCACCGAATATTTCAGAAATATCACATTTACGTCATCAGTGTTCATAGAATGAATATCCAAGAAAATTTGGGATGAAGACTATATTAGTGTGCTTCTGAGGACATTCTAGGTTGAAATTTTCGGAATGTCCCTAGAATATTCCAAGAGTATTCCCCAAAAACAGAAAGGCATATTCGAAAAATATACTCGGTATATCACCACGAATATGCTCGGGAATATCCTGAGAATATGCATTCATCCTAGACATGTAGAATGTTCCAGAGATATACCAGGAATATCCGAGGATGTTCTAAAGATATTCCAATATCTTGACAGGACTATTTGTACCATAACCATAAAGTATACCTGCGCTGTAGAAAGACAAGTATAGGGAAGTTTTCTCAGATGACAGGCTCGAGAATTCAAATCCAGGATATACATGAATCCTTACAATTCATATGAAGTCATACAGGGTGCATGAAAATTTTGGGGAATGGAGATTATCCTTTTCCAAAACTATCCTCTGTTACATAGTTCTCGGGATAACCAAGGAAAAGAACTGACGATGCACTAAAACTGTGAAAGGTAATATGTTTTAATAAACTGGCGATGACGTGTGTTCCACTTGTGTGTAGACACCGAATTCCAAATCTGAGTTGTTCAATTTTGTCAAGAAAAGAAAGGAACGATATTCCTCGTCAACTTATTGACGATTTTCTTTTTAAGCGAAAAAATTGTTACATTGCAGTGCCGTAACTAGCTGGCTCTGTTCCCCATCCCAACTTTCAGTAGGTGTGCCCTTACTCACGGTTTTATTAATACTGAGTCACGACATGTGCACCCTAGAACTCGTGCGTCCTCTTCCAACACTACGAGGGCTGCGGAGGGGTTACGCCCCTGGTCAAGGAAGTGAACAGAGGAAACAAGTATATTCTCTCCTGAGAAAATGGACCCTGATCTGAAATTTTAATAAAACAATAAGTTTATAACCTCATCTGCTGGAAAATGTTTCGTCGCTAGTATATTCCATTTACAGTATTGGTACCATCTTGCATTTTTACCTTAAATTACTCGAAAACCTACGCAAAGAAGAAGAAAAACAATTGCAATGAATATTTTTTTGGCGTAAAGGTCCTGATGAAATACATTTACCCTGCATAAGGAAGAAGTCTTTCGGTCTGGTAAGCCCCTGATATGTCTGTTCGTGGTTAGGTATGCGCAGTGCTCACCGCACAGCCCCTACTCAGGTGGACGTAGTTCCACCAAACACGGACAGATGACGTTGGGGTAGGCTCAGGGCCTATAGGCCTGTTACACCCGTGTTTTTTATGAAGAAATCTTGATAAAAGATTACACATAAATACAATTGTATCTATCGTAGACTATCTCGTGGATTAAGTTAACTCAGAATTTAAAAAAAATGTTTTCTGTAATTGGCCATACGTTTTGTGTTGAAGAAGTGGAAGTAACCTGTTCAAAAATTGTGTGAAAATTTATCATCTGAAGGTGAACACTCCAGTTCGCAGGGCTACTTTAATAACACATCCTCTACATATTTTCTTCAAGCCGGCCGGGTGGCCGAGCGGTCTGCGGCGGTAGGGCATCGGCTTGAAGGTCCCGGGTTGTACTCCCGGCATGGGTATGGATTTTAACAGCTAAAGGCGAATCATGACGGGCCGAAGTCCAAAGCTACTAAACTGGCCTATTTAAAAATAAAGTTTACCAAAGCTTTACACATTTTCTTCCCTATTTGTTTTGATAACATTACGTTCACTTTATTTTCAATTTATTTAATACTAGCTGTTATGCTCGCCCGTTGCTGCGGGGTCAAATATATTCGGTAAAATAGGTTTGGCAACAATGATTACTGGGGCCATTGGTGCGTGGGAATTTGCACAGTATTTCTTTCTATTGTGTTGAATAATGTTCATGCCCACTTTGGTCCGGATACGTTCAACGTAATGGAAGCAATTTAAAAAAATAAGTTGGCAACACTTACATGTTCGTGCTTGATAACGGAGATCCCCACAGTATTTTTCTATTGCGGATAATGTTTATGAGAAGTTTGGTGCGGACACGTCCAACGGTATGGAGGCAATTTGAAAAATTGAGTTTTAAAAATATGATCGTAATACTGACAACTATTCGACAACCTCTATGACCAGTCCCCAAAAAACAGTACAGTAACAGACACACGAACATATCACAGACATTATCATCCTCTCCTTAATTGCTTGAATGAATTGTTATTAACGTCCTAATCGAGCTGGTGAGCTTCTAAGGATGGGACCTACAGTTTTTGGTCAAGTGGATCCCGAACCACTATTTTCAATGGACCCCGGCTAGAATTGAATCCGTGATTACGCGAAGAAGGTGAGCGCGCTAACCTATCGGCCACTCCGAGGTTACTCGTCCTTGATATTTGATGGCTTAATAGAAACTATGATAGAATACAGAGTATCCACAAAGTCTTGTTGGATTTATAAAAATAATCTCTATGAAAACATTTGGACACTTAAATTAAAGTATTTAAGAAAAACTGACATTATTTTATATTGGTAATAATAAAAGTAACGCAAATTATTTTAATGTTTTTGCATTTTGTTAGGTTTTATTAACTCCATGGAAATATTTATCAACTTTTCAGTAACAAAGTTTAAAAAAAAGAAACAGCTGACATATTAGATGCAAAAGCTATCAAAAGAATTACCATACATTTCCTTGTAATCTAAGCTATTCACAACAATGTTTAAAAGAATGAAGCGAAGCTAAGAAGTAGAGCGTTGACTTCAAAACCAGATTAAGAAGGGGTTAAAAGGACCGCAGCCAAGAGTTCCCACTAGTTCGGGGTCCCCGCTGAAGGCAAATTAGTTACCCTTACGACCACAGGGAGGTTTAAAGGTCCCAGGTTTCGAATCTCGTCTGGGGCATGGGTATTTGTTGATTTTAGAGACTTAACAGCTAATGGACTCGAGACGGGCCGAAGTCATTACTAAAATGACCCAAACTTTTACAACCACAGGAAATAACATGGGTCCTAACAGAGTCTAGATCCCAGGACAGGGGTAAATAGCCCAGGGCCACCAAATAGCTTAGTCCAGTACTGGTTGACTTACCTCCCAGTTTCACAATCGACCGCTAAGTTTCTATCCAGCGCTAAGTTGAGGCAAAGTCGTATTTTGGCCAATCGGCGTACGCAAAATATGACTTGGACTCAACTTAGCGCTGAGTAGAAGCTTAACGGTCAATTGTTAAACTGGGGGGTTAGCAATCGGAAGGGCCTGGTAACGATAACAGCGAGCGCCCATCCTTATTAAGATTTTTCCAGAGTTTTTCCTCAGTCACACAGTCGTTCATATGTTGGACAGTCAGTCGTGCATATAGGTTGCAAGTGATACGCGTTCTGAACGGATCTTCTCTTACAGAAATGGTGAAAAAATATTGATAAACTGAAAGCTGCTGTGAAATGAAATAATCAAATGATTATGAGTGAGATTGCCAATACCTCTAAACATCCCTTGTGCATCATTCTAGTGAAATTTGACTAGTGAGTGATTTGGAACTGACTAGTATCTGTAAAATTTGTGCCGCAATTGCTTTCATCAAATCGGAAGTCCTACATTTAGCTACAAAATGATACGTTTGAAATTATGGATCGTGATGAAACATCTTGTCGCATTTTCCTTCTTTCTCAAAGAACATACTGGTTGCCAAAGAGAAGAGATTCAAGGTTAAGGAGACGAAAATTCAACGTACGTCAAAAGAACTGAAAATATTGCGTCAGAACCTTTCACAGTTTGTTTGAAACAATTCACAGTGGTCCAAATGGCTCCAAAACGTACTCAAAAAAATTATTGATGCTTATTGCCACCCCAAAAGGTGTAATAGAACACTTCTACCTCTACATCAATTCCAGTGCTGAGTAACATCAATTCTAGTGTTGGTTAACACCATCCGGGGTGTCCAACACCGTTTCTGGTGTTGACAAACACCTCTACCGGTATTCAGAAACACCGTTAGGAGTGTTAAAGTGCACCGCTAGGAGTGTTAGGGAACACCTTCAATGGTGTTTATTATCACTCCTAACGGTGTTTCTGAATACCGGTAGAGGTGTTTGTCAACAC
>JAGDQP010013237.1:30061-48298 GCA_022664845.1 Lepisma saccharinum | reverse complement strand
AATTTCTTGTAGGCTATTCTTGACCTTTGTCGGCAGGTGTTGCCTCCATACACACTCATACGATTGATAAGTACAGAGCGTTTGTCCAGCAATGCAACCGATAGTATTTATAAATAATGACTACAGCCCTCTGCCGTGTTTGTTTGGTTTGTGGCATCAATTCAAAATGAATGATAGCAAGCATATCATATGATGTGGCCAATGAAGTTCAAAGAAGTAGTAGTAGTATCAATATGAGTAACTCAATGTCGATACAATAATTCAAGGAATCTTTAGAGCTTTTGTGCGTTTGTTTAAAGAAGTGACGTAAACGTGTAATTTAATAGTTTAGAAATTATCTACAGTTATATGCAAAGACATGGCTGTTAATTTGTTAACAGGTCCGCAGTTAATATACCTGTTTCACAGTCATTGGTTTAGTAAAAGATTAACACGAAAGTATATCCTGGGATCCTAATTATTTCATGACAGCATAACGCAAGTGCAGGCAAACCACATTGTTTCAGATGTTTCTACCATAGCCGTAGGAAATAGGTAAGCTTCGCTTTACACAATCCCCAATATGAAGAGTAAATTGTATTTGTCAGTTCTATTGCACATGACGTAGTCTTAGAAATCTGGGGCTTGTTGAAGGATCAACAGGTAGCTACTGGATTTCAAGACCTCTGCTCACAGCAATTTTCGGAAAAAATAATTTTGTAGACCTTTATACTTGTTTGTTGAACATATTTTATGAGTGTAAGCTAAAATCAAACACTGTATTTAAAATGTGATTGCACTGTATTTAAAATACTCTGGCACAATTCTCTACACCTCGTTGGGAAATATAGCTTGTATTTAATTGAAGTTTTACAATATGAATGTTATTGCAAGGTCATAATTAACTTACAGAAGGCAACTGCAACTTGAGTTGGTATTGTAGGTTATGTTGCAATCGATAATGATGTGTGCACAGTGTCTCAAGTGTTTTTGTTTTAAATTGGGGTGATTAGAGAAGATGGACAAAGGTGTTGATTTAAATTTCAGCCCAACAAAAGAAGACTAAGTAAGAAACAGTAGCGTTGGTAATTTTGCATTTCGATAAGGGTTCTTTTCAATCAAGATTTTTCAAAATATAAATAATGTATGGAATATCGTGATAATAGACAGGTCAGACTTACCAAAGGATAGATAATAATTTCACTTATAGTACATGACCATTGGAGTTCAAGGAAGTATTACGAGGAAGACGAACCATGTTTTTCTAGATACTACTTTCATGACAATTGGGAACTGGTTGACTCCGCTTTACGTACTCTCCCAACTTGTAAGTAAATTTTATTTTTCCATACCGTTGTTGTTTCAGTATCAGGATTCTACCTTTAATTTGTGAACATTATTCTAAAGGCCTTAAAAATTAAATTAAAAATTCTAATTCATGATCGTTATGTTAAAACACCACCTTGTATATAATGTTTATGATTTAAAAATGTTTTTAAGAGAGTATTTAAATATGTAGAGTTTTCTTTAGGTATCCATATTGCCAAATATATAAGTCAGTGAAACACCAAAGTTTAGGAAACCTTTAGAATGGAGAAAGAGGAAGAAGAGTTAAACTATTTTTTTTTAATTCTCAATTCCTTCGTGTGGGGGCAAAATGTCTTTCAGAGTTGATTATTGAACGAAAAACCGAATGAAGGTGCTCCATAAATAAAGTCCGTTAAATCTGCTTTCGAAATCCACGCTTACAAGTCCATTAACCAATCGAAAGCGACTTTCTAAACAACAGAACTAAGTGAGCCTATTAAATGTACTTGTAATAGTTTTTTTTTAAAAAAGAAAGAAAAGAGACGAAAAAATATTTGAATAATTCAACAGGTTTAATTTTTTCGAGTGTTTCCTCCACGTTAATTTCTGTCTCCTGCAGTTTGCAATTCTCACCTTTTAACAAATCAATAGTACTCCAAAGCATGAACTGGAACAACATGAACATTTTTTTAAATTGCTGGCTTCTAGGAAATTGTAGTAATTAATATTGCAAAATGATATGAGGTATACAAGTTTGGTCTAATTTAGTTTTTCCAGATCTTTTAATAGTAGAATATGTCAAACGTTTTAATAGTGACATACGGCTTGTTGAAATAGTGAGCTTAATATGGTAAACGGTAATACACTTATATTCACAGTAGTAAACAGGAATATGTTATGAACGGAACACACCGCATGTATTTTTTGTAATACTCTAAGAGTAATGTAGGATTTAGATTTCTTCTTTCAACATTAAGCTTCAATGATTGATTTTATTTGTTATGTTTTAATTTTCAGCTTCTTATAAAACTTTATATTTTGAGAAACAAGAATTAAAAAACTCTTTAATATTATAGTAAGCGTCGAAACTATAAAGGTCTAATACCTGAAGCAAAGAAAATCATACAGAATGTAAGAAAAAGGCGATACAGTTCAAAAAGATAACGAGTTTCAAGAATCTGGAAAACACTCTGGTAAAAAAAATAAAAGCAAAATTTTATGAGAATAGACGTGAATGTTTTAGAAAGAACTTAGTATACTCTGAAGAGAGCATGTAATCTGAATAATATTTATGTACCCTGTGAAAAACTCCTTGGTGATTTAGGTGGAGAGAAGAAGTTTTTCACAGCGTACAAAGGATATTATTCGGATCTCATGCACACTTCAGGGGAGTGCAAAGCTAATTACGAGTGCAAGTAAACATATCTTGAATAACCAAAATTTTAAGGTTCCTTCAACATCAGGGTTAATGAGCATGATAAGATTTCTAGTTTATTTACTCTCCGTTCTGGTTTGTATATGCAGTAACGTACTGCCTAGCAGCATCACTTAAAGAAACTTGTTACCAACATCGAGAAAAACTTAATATAGATAGGTTCGATTTAAGTACTCGTATAAATACTTTCCTTTCTCTGGTTTAATTACTAAAAATGATGGGATAAAATTCCATTCATCGTATCGTTCAGATTAAGGACTATCCTTTAATATAACTGACAGATTTAAATAACGTCACGCATGAGGTAACCTGTTAGTTCTATAAACGTCGATTCCATGTTAAATCCATCCAGCTCTACGTTAACAATACTGGAGTAACTGTTTAGTGTTTATAAATAGACACCAGAGCCAATATTTAAACTCGTTTGTCCACTTCCAGTCTAATTCAATGTGGACTACGCTTTTTATCGTTATTTATGATTTAAGTACGAGAAATGTGGTCCATAGTAGTTTAGACTGGAAGTGGACAAACGAGGTTAAGTGTCCTCTCCGTTCCCTGACTTTATATATTCACGAAATTTTCAATGGGATCCGTAGTCCAGTGTCGCTTTTAGATAGAGGTCATTGGTTAAATCAGTCTTTTGTGTTCTATTTTTCCTTTCCCTTGTTTTAAATGACCTCCGTCTCAGGACAGTGATAGTTCCTGGGAGTGACATCACCAGAGAGTGAGGTCACCAGAGACAGTGTGTAATATAGTAATATTCGCTATCAATAATCTCTTGCACTCTACTTTCTAAGATAGAGAGGCAGCTGCAAACAGCAATGCTGAGCATGTGCCCTTAAGGTGAAGTAACTTTCGGGCATATTTGCTCTGGCTTGAGATACTTTCCTCTTAAATGTTTACTTTACAACTCTTAAATGTTTACTCCACTACGTGAAATCGTAGCGAAACCTATGTAAATAATATTCTAATCAGTGTTTATGAAAAAATCTACGGAGTATAGACTGTAGGTAATAAGTGACACACAGTAAATGCACTCTCAAGTTTACATGAAAATAGTTTCTCCAAAAGGAAGAGAAAGTTTATGTCTAAAACATAACCAATCACATTATGTTTTATACATACCGATTGAAATAAATACATATATTTAGCTGAATAAAATGTTATCATGGCGTATATAGTGGTCTGTTAGCAAGACTATTCAACGTTACAAAGTTGTAGATCTGTATTTAGTCTTACAAATAATATGCTAAACTACAGGTGTTTATTCTTAATACTGAGATACAGACAGTCCTTGTTTTGTTTTTTTCTTCGCTTCAAAGGAAGAGAAAAGAATATAATATTTATCTTCTGGCAAAGAACTGAAACAAAGTATTTACACCGTCGTTATCACTGCTCTCTTTTTCCCCGCTTTATAGCATTTTCCTTTTATATATAAAGCTCAGTTTATTTGCCTCACGATATTTCGCAATGTAATTGTCTTTTCTCTTTTATTTGCCACAGATTTTGTTTCTGTATTTCGTGCATTATAGTTGGATATACGACCTCATAACTATCGCTGTGCTATCTTTTCAACCACCCTAAATGCGCGAAGTATCATGGAGCGTCCTTTCTTTAACGGCGGAGACGCAGTACTAACAAATTGAAAGTTATTAAACAAAATTCATAAAGTTTTCCTCGGTTATTTTATCAATTTACAATCATGAAGAGAGTGGACTTAATTCTAATTAGAGAGAAAGGCAACCTCAAAAATATATTATAGTACTTCAGCACTATCCTTGTTGTAAAGAAAGCTGGATTTCACTTCGAGGAGAACCTCGCAATTACTAGAATGAACTATTTATATTTCTCTATACACGTAGACATCGATATAATGTATTTTTCCAAAGAAAGAGAAGTTAAACAATTGACTTTAATTTCGTTAATAGACCATAAACAAAAAATACCAGTAGTGATGGAAATACGTCACTTCTGAACCACTGGTAGTAACATTTCTCTGCCTAACTATAGCTACTAAACAATTGCAAGAGCTTTAATGTATTGTTAATATATGTAGAAGTATGAATCTCATAAAATATCTAAACCTTTTATCACTGGAAAGACAGTACATTGTATTGAAAACAATATGGTTTATAGTAGTAGGTTGGTCTTTTCGAGATGATATTAACAAGAAATAAACACTATATTTAATAATGACATGTCTGACCATCATTCTCAGACCAATATGTGTCTGTACATTTTTCAAATTGAATCCACACAAAGTTTTTGTGTAACACGAAATGTATACTGTATAATGTTATTGTTGCTATATCCATACGTCCAAGTAAACCAATTCTAGCAAGTGACCTATTGGAATCACTTAACATGATTAAAGTACACTACAACAAGTGCTATCTCACTTGCAATCAGTTATAAATAAACTCGATACGCAGTAGTCCATTGTCTTTGAACACTGTTTCACTTACGTAAACGGACGTACTGTACGGTATGTAAACAAGCAACGACGATTTTTACATACTGCTGTCCTTTGACGCCGTTAAATTTTGACACTTGAAGACATCATAGCAGACACCTGGGTTCATCTAATTAGACTTCGCGGTTTCGTTTAATCTTACATGAAAAATACTTAGCATTACCCAAATTATATGCATTTATTGTCTTGAACAGGAAGACACTTCACAAAATATTAGGTTTGGTTGCTTTCGCTTAAAGTTGTGACTTCAATAGAGAGTCTAAGAAGCAAAGGGATACTAGTACCTTTGTAACTTTTTGAAAAACCAAGTCCAGAGTTCATCTTTTGTATGTGATATGAGATATATCATTCAATATATTCATATTTTATACATAGGTACATTAAGGTCTGATATATTTTTCAAAAATATCGAAACTTTTCATTACATCATTTACTGTACATCATTCACAATAATGACACAAACAGATTTAGTGCTGACAAGGCTCACTGAATAAATATCACACTCTACATACGGGTTTCGACATCCTAAGAGTGTCTTATTCAGAACAACAATCACTTCTAAGAGAAAAGGAGGCTGGTCCTAATTTAAATACTTGAGAAGATCTCTACCTGTCCAATGAAACATATAGTCTCTCTCATTTGAAAATCACTTTAGCCTCTCTGCCTGATTAAATATTCACTTTCATTTTCCTGCCTCATAAAAAGAACATTGTTTTGAATTTTGAATTTGAATTTTATTTTAAACCATTTAGGAAACTTTGACTTAGGTCGTATGGATGATGCTAAGAGAATTGATATGCTGATGAAAGTGTGTGGAAACGTTCGAATCCCTAGAAAACCCACGCACACGGTGTTTGTACACCACAAAACATATATGGTGTGAGCTGGAATCAAACTAACGGCAGCAAGCACCAACTTCCACTGACTTACCTAGGCCCAAAAATGTTCATTTTCTTCCGCCTTCCACTAGCGGAAGAAGACCACGATTTTTCAGCACTGTGTGTCTCTGGAGCGGGGGTTGTAGGGGGGCTCTGTTTATGCATTTTGGATGTGTCAGTGTCAATTATTTTTGACAGACGTCAAATTAAATGACAGGTAAATTTTATGTGGATGTGTAATTTCGTCTCACAGAAATCAACTTTAAGTGACAGGTGGAAGAGAGGTAGAAAAAAATGAAGTCAATTTTTGAGAAGGTAGAGATTCTAAAGTACATTTTAATAGGAGATATAATATGATTGTTATGAAGAATTTCATTCAGTTCAGGGGAAGCTTATTTGTGTTTTAGAAGTGGTTATTCTGAAAACAAACTACATAGTGTCAAAACTTCCGCTGAGTCTGCCTGTATTTGTAAAATGTATATATTTTCAAGATACCGATAAATTAATTTAGTTGTAAGATTTTATTGTAATATATTTTATTATATATAATATATGTAATGTTTTATGTAATTATTCTAAATGGGTATGATATTCATTCTACTTTCAACTTTATACGATGGAAAAAAAAATATTTACACAGTGTAATGCTTTAAATTCAATCTTACAAATGCAATATAATTTCAAAAGTTGAAATGGAGGCAACTTCCGATTTTTTCTGCACATTAAGCCTCTGTTGGTACAGATATATCAATTGTATTATCAATATAATTTTCTAGACTATCGTTTCAAGATTATCGCTTATATATGTTTCTTTTCTCCTGTAGGTAAGTGTCAGCAAGTTTAATATGCTTCTGAAAACGTGAGTAATTACAGAACATTAATTTATGTAAATTATCCACTAGTATTTGTGTAGCATAGTGTGGTAACTGATGTAACATCCAACAATATACTGTACAGCAAGCAGTGTATTGTTGTGGAAGTATTTTATTCTCGATGGTTATTGCTTCAAATAAGACTCGAGCTGCAATTTCGATTATTACTGTCATTATTTAACTCATACTACGTGTACTTAGATCTTACACGATCAAATAATAAGTATTAGGGCCATAAATATTTATTCACATCGTGAAATACTTTAGAGTTATTTCTACATTATAGCATTTTCTGAGTGCTCTTATTAATAGGTTGACTGCCACGGCAAAATCATATGTTGGCTCCCACAGGCCATGCTAGTTTTGTTGCATCAATCACTTCCAGATGTGATATAAAAATATAATCCAATTACCCTTTAACCCTCTTAGAAATTTTTGTACGGTTTAAGGACGAATGCCAATGTCAGTGCTCATCGCAACTGATGAAGAAAAGTACCAATATTGGTACTTACCAGTGCATAAAATTTTGTATTTATAAATTGCATTGTCTAGGAAGAAACAATAAAAATGTTTAAAAATAATGTACAAAATGATGAACGAGCATCAGGAGTTGTACTTAAAACTCTGTAGGTAAACCGGAAGCATATTTTTCATATCGTGGGAACTTGAGATACGAAAACTATCTGATATCATTGATATAATCCTCTTAAATCAAGCCTGTTATTGATAGTGAGAACACGCCTTCTATTTAAACAGCATTGTTTTCCCTTCTTTAAACGAGCACTGAGAATAAGTCATTACTTGTTGCAGCATCTTTGCAGACACCTAACTGTTTTCACACTTCAAAATCTTGTAATTGTTTTACTATTTAGACACCAATATTTGTTATTCTGCTAAAAACATTATGTTTGACAACGCAATTGTCAATTCTATGGTTAATGCATTTAAAAACACTTCTTTTCGAATGAACGATTTGATTTGAACAAATGCACTGCAATACTGAAAGTATTATTCAACTATTCTGCTTTGAATATTTACTTTTCAGCAAATGACTTTTGTTTGAAAATTTTGGGGGGATTAGTCCTGATACCACACAGTTTCTCCTAAAGATGCGCAACTTAAACAAAACAATCGTGGCGCATGTACGAATTAAACACATTCCATTTCTTAACGACGTTCATTCATTTCTGTTGAGCATAATTATTTGCTACAATTGGCAGCTACAAGGCGCTTATAAAAGCTGCTGCGAACGTCCAATTTGGATTATCCATATTTTATTAAAGAAGTTTAGGGAAGATCTTTGTAACGCTTTGTATCTTTACACCTCAAACACCTTTGTAACGCTTGAAGTTTCTGAGTTGAAAGTGTGGACATACGGAAGGACAGAAATAGTCTATCGGGCTCTGACCGCATGTAGCCGAGACATTTCAAACGACACCACAACCACCTTCGTAGTCCTACTATTCACTGCCTTCAAAGTTCTCAACAGACAGACAAAGAAACAGTTCCCAGAATCAACTGTTTAAATCTTAAATCAGAATATATTTAAGTAAAATTACCGAAACTAACTTATATTTAAATCGTTATGTCTCTCTTGGAAACAAAACTATTTCGACGCTAAGACTACCGTTCGAGAAAGCTACTTTTTCGGCATAATATTAGCGCTTTGAATACACTAAAATGAGAATTATTGGGGGTATATAGCGAAGCAAGTAAAGCCTTCGATGAGTACCGCATTAGGTATCGCAACAACAGTGACAAAAGACGCGAGTATCAATTCTGGTCTTCATGGCAGTCAACCTGTTAATGTTTACGTTTAGTACGACTGTTAAATACTTTGGAGACATGACTAGGATTACTAATATGTTCGTTAAGTACTAGAAAGAGCACGTAGGAACTAGAGCTACCAACCGTCCGGTTTTGAACCGGATTGTCCGGTTTTGGGAAAATTGTCAAGTGTCCAGCTACAAGTTCAAGTCGTACTCCAAATGTCCAGTTTTGAAATATATTTCCTAAAATGACGATTCCCACTGTGGTGATGAACCTGAGAGTTCCGTAACCCATAGATTTAGTTAATTAGTGATCATAGGATGGAGAGATGTAAGTAAAAATTGAACTTACTGAGAAAGTGGAAAATCGTCAATTTGAGATTTAGGAAATATAGTGATAAACAGTTAGTAAGTAAACAGTTAAGTGCCTTGGTACATATATAACACGAGGATATTAATTACAGAAATACATTATTCATTAAAATAATAGGAGAGACAGCCAAATAAAGCAGGAATAAAAAGAAAGAACAGAACAAAATTTCAGAAAAGAAACTAAAATTGTTTGGATGAAAAAAAGGGAAATGAAATTATATCAAAATATTAAAGAGAGTATTGAATACAAAGAAATGAATAAACTCATATAGTGGAAAATAAGGAAAGGTATACGCAAGTCTTGCTAATCGGAAGCTAGGAAAACAAAAGTTCAACTAAACAGAAGTTCATGATAAGGAAAAAGAACAAATAATGCAAGTTAAGAGGTCTGATGTTATTTTGTCTGGAAATAAGGATGATGTTATAAAACAATATAATGTAATGTCTATAGATAATTATACTACTCCGGTGAAGAACTAGGAAAGAAGAGACACAAAAAAATGATAAAGTTCAAGACGTAATGTAAAAAGGATGTGAATATTTAAAGGGATGAAGAAAATAAATCTCGACGGGAAGAAATATAAGAAGATAAAGGAACCATATAAAATTATTCTGACTTCCCCTCTGAAGAGAAAAAGACCCGCAATTTGGAACCATGTATAATATAATATTTATAATATATTGAGAGCCGAATGTAAGTAAACGTTTTATATAGTGTGGAAAGTGTACATTTTATACTGTTTATATTAAAACGCATTGAGTACGAATACGTGATAATAATCACGTAAAGTAAAAAAAAAACTTCATAAAAATTTAAAATAAACGTCGCCAAGAAAGTAATGTTTGGTTCAAAACGTGTTGAGTTCTTGAAAAAAATAAAAGGAAAATATATCTACTAAGATTATAAGACCTTCGTGGTAAAAAACTAAAATTAATTATAAAGTGTTTTCCTTTTAAAAGCAACATAAAAATAAAAACTTCATCCTGGTCCAATCCAAAACTTGTTGCCACCTTTACTGGAGTCAAACTCTAAATCTTATAAACGGTATATAAGCACATGGGAGGATAGTGACACTCATTCGAGATTGAATTTCTCCATCGATACACTGGTCTCATACGTCACGTTTGATCAGAGATTATTCCGCATTCACTATGTTTAAAACGTGTAAGTTTTAGTTGGCACTTTGCCTTATTTTGTTCTCCCTATCTTTAACCAATCCCAAAAAACTTAAAAGAAACTATAAGCAAACAAAAATGTAATCGGAGGTAGTTGGTCTCTTAGTTTTATTCTTCTTTGTTTCTATACTTATTTCTTACACTTTTTAAATATATTGACTTAAATTTTATAGCATTTTAACATTATAATATTAGTTTATTGATAATAGAAGGCAGGGGCCAATTTACTGTATTCATGTGTTTTGTTTCATTCCCTACTGTTCTAAAAAAAAACAATTTTAAATCAATATCACACTGCAATCTGTTACACAAGAAAATAAATATAGAATGTCTTCGGAATTGTAGTTTATTTTTATTTCTGTACAAAATGTTTACTTCTTAATTATTAAAATTCGTATTGTACTAGCTTTTATCTTGGGAAAGAAACAAACCGGTTTTAGCAGTCGATTTAGCAGAATGGAACGCGTAGGCGTACAAGATATGAATGCATGAACTCATCTAATTACCAACCATGTCTAGGATTAACAGATTTCTGGAGAAACCCTCGAGTCTGCACGTTTGGTAAAATCACTTAAATTACTTCAACATCAAGTCGTCGAAGGTGCTTACATCAAATTCTACAAAATATACAGTAAAACACCTCATCTATAATTACACTACAGCAAAGTAGTAAGACAATCAAGGATGGGGAAGGTTTGAGGACTCAACGTCTACGAAACAATTTGCAACGGTTTTGGTTGAACTGTTGGAAAATTAAACTGTGATGAAGCTGAAATAAAAAAATAATGGTAAATACGTTAAGGACCTTCGATTGCAGGATTATGTAATCCTCTGCACATTAAGTGATAAATAACTACACATGAAAGAGCAAAAAGTAATCAATGTGTTTCTACAGTATAACCAGTGTGTGGATGATTATGATATATGGATGTGAAGCGTGAACATCGAACGTAGGAATGACGCAAAACTCAAGCGTTGAACAAAGAACAATGGAAAAGTTTATGCTAATAATAAAGAACGAACATCAAAATATACGGTTGGATTGAATATCAAATCAAGATAGATATTATCAGGACTGCAGGAAGATAAAGTAGAGATTGATCAGTCACTTAGCTAGGTTAAAAGATGAAAGATGCACGTCATGTATTCCACAATGGATTCTCAGAGAAAAGATGCGATTTAGAATATGACCAAATGAGAAATGTCTAGTTAAATTTAAATGATTTTTGGCAGGATATCAGCTGACCTAGGTTAGTGGATAATGAGAAAGAGAGAGGCCTTCATGCAGTACTGAATTTTAAAAAAGGTAAAACGATTAAAATTAAAACACCACTGATCTCGTACTTGATAAAATAAAGGAGTAAATTTGAAGTAACCATTTGATCTTAAGTTTTCATCCCATGCGAGGTAATCCAATTTACATTCCCGCTATTTTCTGCCTGCCCCCATATGCTATTGTGATTGAATGACTAATTAAGATATTTAAGTAATGTTTCCTATGGAGTTCATTGAAGTTACTCATGAACTCATCTAATGGTAATATGGAATGTGTTGAGTAAGTATTCCGTTGGAATTTCAGGGATAATTAGGTTATATCTTGTAAAATAGTTAATATAGTATTTTTTGTTAAATCATGAGCAGAAATTAGAGCTCGTTTCTTGCCTCAAATATCAAAAGAGATTTATATTCTGTCCAGTAATTAATGTTGGTAATTTGTTGTGGGAACGTTTCTTTCGTAACAAAAAAAAATTCAACCATATGTATGCTGTAAGCAACTATAAAATTAAGTTTCTTCCATAGTGTGATCAAATAAAGTTTGATCAAATTTAATTCCCATTCACTTGTGTATTGAAAATTCAATTTAATTCATAAGGTGCATTCTATGGAGATACGTTAATACTCAGGCTACGAAATTAATGTTTAGTTTCATTTCGAAAGAACTACTGCATTAATTCTTATTACTAATACTATTTAATTAGCTATTTGTAACAATTCCACTTTGTATTGTTTTCAAACGTGTGTGTATAGTAAAAATAGGTTTCCTAGAAACTTTTATTTCTTCTTTCTAGAAAATTATCTTATATATTGTCCATGAAATAATTAGACAAGCTTCAGGAGATGATTATACACATCAAAACAAGAAAAGGTTTCTTAGAAAAACTGTCGAAATGTGCCTAACTTGGGAAATACAGGCGCTCAAAGTTGGAGCGGAATCATTACAAATAATCTCATATCTCGACAAGTAATGACTAGGGCTAGGAGTTTGATGAAATTTCATCTTTTTTCTGGCAAATTAGAAACACATAAATTTTAGTATTTATATGTGTCATGTCATACTTAAAGTTTTAAGCTCTTATTTGTTAGGGCTTTTTTTTTTGCATTTTATGCCATTATGGGTTGTACATGTAATTTTTTTGCATGATAAGTCATTTTTTGATCATTTTGATCATTTTCTTCGTTCCAGAATAGTTGTTGTACGCTGTTAGTTTACGAGCCATAATTTGTATATGGAGCATTAACGAGAAAGGATTAACATTACTAAAAAATCATATTATCCTAATTGTATCTATTTCCCGAGATACAATTTGAAATATTGTTTGTTTCAAATATTGCATGTCCCTATTGTTTCAGTTGATGTTGAACGTAGCTCTTCTACGTACGAGAAAAGTGTGCTAGCTGACAACCATCATTCATTTGTTTTCGAAAATTTAAAGAGGATCTTTATTACACACTGCAGTTCAAAGTTGAACACTGGACTCTGATAGATAGTTGCATGGGCTGTAGCTGGAGTGAGAAAATTTCAGTTTAAAATTATAACAGTTATTGCTATTTTTTTAGTAAGTAATTAAAGTTAACACTGTGAGTTGTGTCTACTTTTACTGTTACAGACTGAAAATTTAGGAGACATGAAGCAATGACTAGAGATTCCTTTTATCTTGTAGATTAAATCACGCGCCATGAATTATTTTTAGAGTAGTTTAGGTCATTTTTTAAAGTCATTTTCTGGCAATTTTTAGGTTATAAATGCATCTTTTTAAGGACATTTTTCAACAAGTTATAGGTTATCAAATGCCTAGCCCTAGCAATGGCATAAGTCTGTCGGATTAACAAATCGCAATTTAAGTAATGCCTAATACATTTATTTGAGCAATGATTTAATTTATGAGTGCATCTTTAAGAGATTTATATGTTTGCCCTTTAACTAATTTTTATTTCCTGGCAATGAAATCCTTACTTACAAAGACTGCCTATGTGGTATCCGCCTTAATTTGCGCGACTGCAACTCCGAAACTAAGCAGATTTTGAAATTTCTTCAAAGGACCTTTTCTTCTAGTTTCGACAGGAATAGGCACCTCGTGAATTCTGTCCGGTTGTTTCAGTGATGCACTGTATAATTGTTTTCTTATGCCGGATCTGAATGTATGTTTTGCAGTTCACTGATAAGTAAAAAGTCCTATCAACAACTACGTGATTTCTGTCTCGATTAGTCACAAGCGGCATAGATTATTAGCCAGGATCTCTAATTCAACTCTGTCCAAAGGCACATAATTCCCAGTAAATCATGCATACCTTGTGACGAAAGACGAAGATTTATGTAGTATTCTAAAGTCACTTCGCAAGGACAAGAGGATACATATATCCAATAGGATCTATACATGGTGCCGCTGAAATAATGGTGCAAATTTCGGGAGATTATTATTTACATCAAAACAAGAAAAAAGTTCTTTTGACGAAATTCAGAAATCTACTTACTTTCAGAGCTATTGCAGTTTAAATCATGCTGCAATGCCAGAAATGATGTCATATCTCGACAAGTAATGGCGTAAGCGGAATCGGCCTAGAAATCACACTCAAAGTAGTACCCAATACATCTAGTTAAGTTATGTTAATGATTGGCGAACACAGCTTAGACGATTAAACCTTGACAATGAAATCTTAGGTTGCGAAGCTGGTCTATGCGGCTCTCCCTGAATCACAAACATTGCTTAAATAGATGTGTTTTGTAATTTGCTAGGCCGATTCTGCTCACGCCATTACTTGTCGAAATATGGCGTCATTTATAAAGATGCCGCCGTTACTTTCAGCGCTGGTAAATCCGAAACAAACAAGATTTCGATATTTCTTCAAAGAAACAAAAATCTTGATTTACCTCCCGAATTTCGCGCCATTACTTCAGGGACACCTTGTATACTTTACTGCGCTACTAGTTTCTCTATTAACGGCATACCATCAACGGGAATATCAATTGGAAAACATTGTAAAGTATCATCTTTCTGGTGTTATGTATAATTTGATATACCCAATACAATTTTAGAAGATGACCAACCTACAGAAAATTGATTAGCATTGAAAGAACTAGAATCTATAATGATCAATAATTTTAAGAAATGTGAGTAATATTCTTACAGAATCGAACGCCTGAGAGCATAATCATGTTTTGAGAATATTTAAATACAGTGTCCAAATCGGGTTGTACCTGCAGATTCTTAAATATATAAATAAGATCGAGTATTTGGGTAGAAAGTTACTTAATATATTTTCCGACTAAACAGCTATGGTTCCGACCTTCACAATCACAAATTCGGAAGTAACGAAGAGATTTGCTTTTGTGAAATTACAATAACGACATCCACCTGGTGAAACTGAGGAACATCCTAGAGAACTTGAGTCCGAATGGCCGACAGCAAGACTGAAAAATACATGCTTTCCAAGGATTGACATAAAGTTTTCTATCGTAGTGTATAGACCACGTGTCCGGATAAGAGCAAAATGTAATCGTGCTTAAGAAGGTTAGCTGTTATTACATTTTCCACGATTAGAAGAAATGAGTGGAAACACCCGCAAGTAAATTATGTAACTGCTGATTTACAGTCTGCAATTGGCTTGCATTTACACTGACTTTCGTATAATACCGAAATTTGTTCGGAATTATCATATACGGTGCATTAAGAAATTTGTTAACAAATTAATGTATCAAAAAGTTTACAACCTTGATAAAAGAGTAAAAGAGATTCATCAGTGAAGTGTGAATAAAACTGTTTCATAATTACATCATACGATACGATAATAAGATACAATTGATAATTTTTAACCTAGCTATATAGCTAACTCGTAAGCGTGAAAAATAAAAAAAAATATAAACCTATGTCTTATCAAATATGTATATCAATTTAATTGAATTTAGTTAACGTGTTCAAACAAATATAACAATAGAAATTAAACTACATGTATTGTGTATATATGAACTTCGATACTCCGTAAAATGCGATATTAATGAGTTTACAAGTAAATTAGATTCTCAGTATATTTGGAACGAAAACATTCAAACAATCACAACAAATTGTAACATGTTTGTTTATGATAATATGGCTAACTATGATTTGCATAAAGTACCACCACTATGATAATTTGATGTTGAAAACAAATGAGGAGTTTTTTTTTGTTTTTTGTTTTTTTACAATAGCTTGCGTGAAAGGAACGTTACCTGTAATTGTATTCTGAATTTGTTTATTTTTCTGCCAGGATATTTGATTTGGGTGTCCTATCTTTACACACATGTCCAGAATATTCGTAATAAGAAATGTTTAACAAAGAAACATTTTTATGAAGTTCCAGTAAATAGTTAGAAAAATGTTTAATTTTTAAATTTTAGTTATGTTTTACGCAAATTAAAATTTACCACTATATTAGGAAATATACTATATTTGCATAAATACAACTTTTAGCAGATAATAGGATGACCATGTATAGACAGAAGCTATAGACAAGCACAGGAGAAGGATCCTGGCACGATGCGTTTGTCAGAACCAAATTATGGATATAAAGTACGGGTCTGCAATAAAATGACACGAATAAACTGAAATTTCAAGAGGGATGGTAAACATGCTGAGGTTACTCGTTACGAAGTGTTGCAGAGTATAGTGTTCAGAAGAAGTTTTTTTATTTTTTAGAAAAAGCACGTGAAATTATCTGGTTTCACCTGGCTCATCTTAAGAGAAAGAAAAATTCGAGTTTTTGTAATAGATAACAAAAAACGTAACATATAGAAAGATAAAAGGAGGAGAGTGAGTAATTACCTTTTTCGATAATATAATAGGCTGTATAGGAATGACAAAATAATCTATATTTGAGAGTACAAGGAATATACAGTTTGACGATTATTGTCAGCATCTTATAGAATAAGCACAAGAAAAAATAATGAGTATCAGTAAAAATTATAAATAGTACCTAAGTATTCTTCATTCCGTACAAAATATGTTCTGAAGGAATTTGATCATAAATTTAATTACAATATAAGCTATTGCCTACAAACAGAGTCACTTCTTTAAGGATCAAGCATAAGTATTTTCCATTGTAGTGAACTCAAATATTTTGAAAAGGCGTGCACTTACATGTTATAGCATAATTCTAGGGGACATGTGATCGTCAAAGCAAGAAATGCAGAAATAAGGAACTGCCATAAAATGCATTCATAATACCATGATTTTTTTATTACACAATTAATAATTCGTAATAAGAACAGTCTATACCAGGTTACGAAAATATTGAAAATGTACTTGTTATAAATTAATTCAACATACTCTATTTTTATAGATTAATCTAAATCCACAAAGAGCTCAGTATCAAAAGTTATCAAAGTACTCGTAAACAACTTTCATTCATGGAAAGAAGAAGATGGTTACAAGAAACTTAAAAAGTATGCGATCTATCCGTACTATAAATGAAGTTACATGGCAAGGCTATTGACACTGTAGGCTCTTTGTTTCGAAAATATTATTCTTAAATGAATATTTAAATTTCGCGGACTATGTATATATAATATATCACAAAACTAATTTGAAGCCACTTCGTAATAAATTGTGGTTACAATTAAAGTAACCCTAGTCACAATGGCCCAAAACAGGTGGTAATGGACGCAGGACATTGATACTTGGTAGATATCCTAATGAGACAATGCTTATGCCATTGTCAAGATAGTATTAATTAGATTATGTTTATGAAGGCTACATGTTCAATCTGAAAGCACTAGTAAATTTCATTTCTTAATTAAAAGTAAAACAATAAACTGCTGTTCATAATGTAACGTCCGTAACATTTTTTTTTATTTTTTTTTTTTAAGAAATCGCGTTTCAGTTTGTGCGCAAAAAGTAGGCCATGTTGACGTTTTAGTAAGAGACTGACTCCCTAACATATACATGTTTTTATTCGACTTTTTAATTTTAGAACATAAACGGTTAAAATTCATCTGTAACGTCCATGACAATTTCATTAATATCTTAACTCTAAAAATCAGTGTGTAAAAGTTCACAGACAGTGTTGTAATTAAATAATTGATTGACATTAGACTTTGACAACTTTAACGCAAACTACAAGTGTATGATAATACTTCTCTGGTAAGACAGAGGCCAGAGTTTGGAACTTTAATGTGATAACCTGTGAAGTGATTTCACAAATTTTGTAACATCCGTGACGGCACCTTTCATAAATTCCCTAAACACTAAAACATTTATGACAATAAAATTTTTCTTTATGAAGATAATTAAATTTCACATTACTTTTAGTTATAAAAACTGACATAATTTTCTTTTACTTAAAAAACGAACACTCGAAAAGAGATAAAATGTTACATCCGTGACAACTGGAATCGTTGCATACTGAAAAGGTGCTAATAAACTATAAAATAATTTTGAAAAGTAGATTTTCCTTGTGCGTTTCTTTAGCATCATATTGTATAACTAAAAAGAACGACATTTTCTATTCTATTCCGTATATATGGAATATTTACAAAATGAAAGCAATTATATATTGGAATCTAAAGGGAAAAAAAATATTAAATATTTTCTTTTTCCTTTTTTTATTTTCCTTTCATTAGCAACAAAAGATAACAAAATAAAAAATGTATCTCTTAACAATCAAATGTTATCGTTATATCTATTGTTACTTTTTATATTTTGCTAGTACATTATGATTTTCG
>JAGDQP010013237.1:16940-29961 GCA_022664845.1 Lepisma saccharinum | reverse complement strand
ATATCTATTGTTACTTTTTATATTTTGCTAGTACATTATGATTTTCGTCGGTCAATTCTCTATTCCGAATACAATTAAGTGATTGTTTATTTTAAGAACAAGTTGTAATCCTGATGCTTGTAGTCAGCCTTTTTATAGGGTTTATTCAATTTTACATTATAACAATACTTTGGTAAATGTGGGAGCTGAATCATTTAATGCTACTCTTGTTTCAATATTTGACTGAATTTGATTCTCTTCAACATTCTCGCTCACTAAATATTATTATACAACTTCATCCGTACCATATTTTCTGCTTTCTACATAAATTGACTGGATAAAAAAAAAAATAACTGAAGAATAGTTAAGAATTTGTATACTTAGGTTCAATTTTTAACTCGTCTATCCGCGAAAGTGATTCCATATTTGATTGCCAGTAGACACATGTAGTTATTTCACTACCTTCGTATTGCTGTTATCAGTAGCCTCCTCATTGTCTCTCACTTTAAAGATACATTTAATTGCTTCGGAAATTACTTGAAGGGGTGAGGGAACTGGAGTTGTGGATCAATAATGTCTATTTCGTACAGACATCACAAGCAAAACTTCATAACTATTAATATTAGTTACTCCTGAACGTAGCGCTTATGTACACAACCTTTAAAGCGAAGATTATTTCCGTCGAAAATTTTACTAAGAAATGTCATTCTAGTATGTTATAGCTATGTACAAAATTGAATTTGAATTTTATTTATAGTCTTTAGGCGTATAAGGCTTAGGCAGGGATAGGGCAGGGAAAAGAGTTCGGGAAATAGTTGGCCAGGACCTATGTTGAAGGTTCCATCACGGCATTTGCCTGCTGTAACTAAGGAAAAACCCTCAAAAACCCTCTGTCAGCATGGTCGGCCGCTGAGATCGAACCCACTACCTCCCGAATGTTACGCCTACGCTTTACTACTAAGCTACGGCCGCTCGGTTGCTATGTACAAAAGTTTTGTCGCATATTTATAACTGACTTTTAATTATTTAAATTAAATGTTAAGGCCTTTAGGCAACTTCGGCTCAGACTGGATGGATGATGATGGGATGATTATTGGAATGAAGAAACTAGGACGACACAGAACCCCGAGAAAACCCACGCACACGGTGTTTGCCCACCATAAAACCCACACGGCACAAACAGGGTTTTAACCGTCGATCCAAGCGCCAGAGGTTTGACTTTTTTTGTTTCAAAAAATATTTATATTGATACATTGTAAATTTGTTGACTTACAGACATATACACAATCACATGACGCACGTTTGAGAAAAATATTATCCTAATAGCTTGCTAAACAAGGACGATATTTGCAAAAATATAATTTTTCGACTACAAAATATTCTCAGTCTAAAGCATACCAAGTTGTATAGTTTCCTCGTTTTATCTCAAAGAATGATATACTTGTAATACTTTAGACTGAGCTAAAGCAGCTATTAATCCTAATTTTAATTTTCGTTAGTAGATGTCGCATATGGGAAGGAAATCGTGAATTTGGGAAATATTCTTTAAAGACGTGAGATTGCCCTGTAGTGCACAGCTGTACTAGGTTCTATATCCTTCAACACGTATTAGATCACATAGCTTGTAGAGATATTACAATGACTAGGCAGCGCTCAGTGTCGGGTACTACCTAGGTACAAAACATGTACCTAAAGCATGTGCATACCTAGGTGTACTTAAGTTGAAGTACCTAGTACCCTAAATAGGTACTTTTTTGTTGTAAATAGTACCTGAATCTTACTTACTTTTCTTAGGTACTTCAGATAATAATAGAAAGAGAAATTTCACAGTTTGATAAAAACGTTTCCAATATTAGGCTGGTAACTTACATATTGAAGGAATCTTGGAACTGTTTGCCTCACTTAATCCCAAAATAAACAACTGATTCATGTCCAAAATATGCTTCACTTGTCAGCATAAAACTTGTAAACTTTATACTCCATTCCTGGCGATTTCTTCGATCTTTTAAAATAAAAGCTTTTCCAAAATTACCCAAGGAGGAAAGTAGTAAAAACCATCAGCAGGGAACGTGGAATGAATGCAGGTACAGCTTATTTAAAAGACAAAAATATACGGTTAGTTTATACTTTTGGAACATTGCTTAAAAGTTTAATACACTAATCCGACAGCCAAGGGACATGGGTATGGATTTTAATGACTAAGGGGAGATCGTGATGGGCCGAAGACCAAAGTTACTAGACTGGCCAATATAAAAACTAAAGTTTCCCACATAACCGGAATTGCAGAACATACCTATTGTTGTAAACAGAAAGTCGTTCTCTTAATGGAGAGTTCATTCTTAGTTGAACAAAATTTCTTTATCTAAAATTATTTTTTTAAAACAAAGCTTCCTTAATACTAATTCTTTTTTCTCGCATTAAGCTAAATATTGCATAAAGGTAAGCAGGATCAAGTGGTGAAACTAGAATAAAGTTTATTCTTTTTGAGTGAGATCGTCTTTCTTCATCACTATATTACGTACGAGTAAAGGATTCCGTTACACTGTGCCATCTGTTTAAATGAGGAAAAAGCAGTCTTGGGAATAAGAATAGTTTTGTATTTCAACTTCAGTTGAACAAAAAGCATTCTCTGTCTCAAAGTTCTGTATTTTCATTATACAAGACAGCATGATTCGCAAGACAAAAGTTTAATTCAAGAAAATGGAGAAAGTTAAACTTCAGAAAAAAGGCTTCGTTTCATGGTTTAATCTCACAAAAGCTGAATGGCTTCAAAGACCTTGATCGGAATGAAGAGAGGAAATTCTTTTCCTTTGAGGTTGCTTAGGACGAATACAATAAAGATGTTCTTTGTACTGTTAAAATATAAAAATAAAACACAGTTTAAGAAATGAATGGTGCTATCAAGATATGTTCCTTAGTGTTCAACTTTGATCATTCTGCTGTTGAATTAAAATCTGTTACTACGAACGTCTTTGTGAACTTTCAATTTCTTTTCTGTCTTACGGAGAAATTAATTCATATTCCCAATATTCAATTCAACAGTGTATTCTCTATTTTATGGCACTCTTTTTTGTAGCATTCGTCTTTGGCTAGTATTTTCATTTATTACTGAAATGTATTCCAAGTGAAATTCACTGGCATTCTTTTGTCATCGTACATTTAAATATAAAATTGTTTTCTTTACAAGGAAGCAATATTGTTATGCATTAGTTAGCAATTACACGCTCATTATGATATAATAAGCAAAAATACTTTCATATATTGATAAGCATAGAATAATAGAAATAAGGTGAGTTTGTTTCCTGTTCTATAGACTAATTTCGAGGAACACCACGAATAGAATTTTTGAAAAAGACGAACAAAATTTAGATTCACTGCTTTCTAGATATATTATATAACCTATTAAAATGAAATACACTGAGATAATGTTCATGCCCTGAAATATAGCCCTGCATACTGAGAAATGTTGATTTATTAAACCAACAATACATCAATCATCATTCACGGATGATTCAGGTTTGAAATAACATAGTGAAGCAAACATAAGTAAAACACACCATGTCTCTCTGCATCAAGAGTTTTACCAGTTTTAATTATAATATTGAAGGATACCAACACTTTTGGAATACACTAATAATTCAAAGACTGTAAACCTTTAGATAGGGAATTTCTTTCTCGTCTTCGCTGAACAGTCACGCAGGCTCTTTAGTAACAAGGAGAAATGTTTCAATTATTTGCTTAAGTGTATTTTGTGTTAAATAATTCAGTACTCTGGCAACATTTTGTTCAACCGTGCTTGAGTGATGGTTGATGTTACTATAGTTAAGGATTAACATTTTTTTCAATATGCGGTAGATATGCTTACCCTTCAAATTCTCAATTTTCGGAAATATTCAAAATCTGGAAGAAATATTACCAGGAAAGACTTTTAAAAAAAGGTTTTATCTTACCCAGGCAGAATGTTTTTTATACACACTGATTGTAACCTAAATCCAAGCAGGCAGCAAGTAAAAAAGCAGTTATGAGCAGGTTAAAGTTAACGTTTTCTCTGGTGAACAAAATTACCAAAATATTAGAGCAACCACACATCGGTGGTTTAACATGGAATGACTTACGGGTTTCACATAATACTCATTTAAGGCTCAATCCAAGTGGGTTTTCCCGCCGTTTTAATTTTATGTCAATTACTCAGATTTCAGTAGAGGAAAACATAAATTAACTTTCACAGACCAAAGTTCGTTTCGTCCTTCAATAATGAATACAATTAGTCTTAACAAAATATGAAACTCAGGATTTTCTGCAGACACTTTTGGAACAGAATAATGTCCCAATACTGTCTGCACACAATCCTGACTTTACTATTATTGTTTTTGTTAAAATCAGTTGTACTCATTATTGAAGGACGAAACTGACTTTGGTCTGTGAAAGTTAATTTCTGTTTTCCTCTACTGAAATTTTAATAATTTACGTAAAATAAACAGCGCGGGATACCCCACTTGGATTTAGCCTTAAAGACAAGATAGAAATTCAAAAAGAGCTGGCCAAAAGTAAAAAAAAGCAAGTGAATGATCTCAAACTATGTACTCGGCTTTTTTGGGAGTAGCTGATTACGAATCTGAAATCAGAGTTGCAAATTATAACCCCTTCGTCCCCTGTTGACAACCCCTATTGGTGAAACAGCCTGTATACCATGTTACAATCAGGATGAATATCGAAGAAATCGAAGTTATCGAAGAAAGTGTGCATGAAAGTCGTGACTATTGATAATGAAGTGCTTAATTTTATGTTGTGTTAATTTCATGATGATAGTTTAATTCTTATTTAGAAGGGCGTTCACATCCTTCTTCCCACTTCGTTACATTTACAATGTTGGGCTATCTTAATTAAGTTAATGTTTTACCTTTGGAGAATTAAGTCTAAATTTTCTTTTAGGATTTTGTTCAGATAATTTCGATTTAGCTAAACTTTAAGGAAGATGTTTTCTCAAAAGTTTTCTTTCATTAGTTTTTCCTATCTGCGAATTCTTAATGCTATACTGTACATTCTAACTTGAGAAAAACCGTATCATCTTTTAAATTTAGGTCATAAGTAAAATAATGCTAATCATAAAGAAAGGGAAATTTATTGAACATAAATACTGTTAAGACGCAATAAAATGATAAAGCTTTCAATGTTAATTATTTTGAAATGATATTTGATTAATTTGAGCATCAAGTTTTGTAACGAAGAAAAGTGTTTATCTTGTTGAATTTTGCCTAGTCTCTCAAAGTGCTATTGTATAAGCTATTATTTATTATTGTTCTTAAATCCTAATTAAATCAATGCACGATTGAAAATTCGAAGAAATGTTATTTAATTATGTAAATTTATTCAGAAATGATTTTGACATAACTAAGTGAAACTAATTTTCTTATGTTGATAATCAATTTGAAATATATATCGAGCATTGATATTATTGTAAAGATATCTTAAGTTACCTAATCAAATTTGAATTTCTTTTAATTAACATTGAATGTTCGAGAGTTTTCTTGGCGTAGCAAATATATTAATTAGGTTAGATAGAATGATTAATTATAAGCTCAGTTTATTTTAAAGGTTAATTTTAATTTCAGTTACTATCTATTAGTTTCTTTTTATCTAAATATACACGATTAAGAATTTCGAACTCTTCAGTCATCCAGCTTCAATTTGGTAATCGGTCTATTAAAATAGGTCTTTCTGTAAGATCGAATTAGTTTGCGAAAGATTAGCTTTGGAGAAGGAAGAACTACATTTAAATAATTGAATAATCTACGTTAATACATAATGATATGAATATTTTTTCTACGAAGTGTATTGAAGTTTATGCTGTATTAAAAAAAATGAAGAAAGAAACTGAAAATATATAATTAATTATATATCAAACATTTGAAAGAAGGAACTACTATTATAAGTTAATGAATAGGAAAGTTAAATTAGGTTTGCAGAAGTAATTAGATGTGTTAAACAATTATAGTAGGAGTTTGACTAATTGAAGCTGATCTATATGTTTGATTTTTTGTGGAAGAAATAAGAACCAAGTCTGATGCTAAGTATAGTTTGGAGTTCTCTTAGCTCTGTATTAAGGTCGGGTCTTCCGCTCCGTTGGGGTTGACCTATAAAACGAAGGTGGTTGTTATCGCCCTAATTTGGGCCTTAGACGCGACACAATGCACCCGTTCAAGGTGTAGGTCTGGGGACTCCAGCCTCACCGATAAGCCGCGAGAAGAGAAACCTGTGCACCTGAACAACGATACCCTACGAGCAGCAGTGGAGGTAAATCCAATTCAAACTGTTGAAGAAACTCCGTGTCACTCGTTCGACTGTTCATCGTCATTTGCATGACCTTGAGTACGTGTCGAAACTGGAAAAATGAGCACCCCATGCGTTAACGACTCAACCGAAGTAGCGGTGAGTTGGCATCTGCAGTTTCCTGCTCAACCGTCATAGACGTGAGCCATTTCTGGACAGAATGGTGACAGGGGATTAAAAGTGGGTCCTATACCATAGCATTACATGCAAACGGCAGTGGGTACCAAAAGGGGGACGCAGATACTGCAACAAAACAGGATCTCTACCCCTGTAAAGTGATGTTTATTGATTGTTGGGATACCCGGGTAATTATCCATTTTGAGCTCTTGCTACATAACCAGCCCATCAATGCAGATGTCTATTGTCAACAGCTTGAACACCTACAGACTGCATTTTTGAAGAAATGTCCTGCTTTGGTCAATAGCAAGGGTGTGCTCATCCACTGTAATACCGCGCGCTACACACAGCAAGGACCTGTGCTAAGATCGAGGAATATGGCTGGTAGAAGCTTCACCACCCGGTGTTTTCACCAGACCTTGCACCTAAATACTAGTCTTTTTCGCACCCTACAAAACCACCTTTCCAGGAAAACACGAGAACAACGTACCCAGTTCTTTGCTTACAAAACCGGTGACTTCTTTTAGCGGTGGGGTTCAAGGTGGCAGAGGGTTGAGGAGTCCGATGGTGACTATTTTCCTGATTAATGGTGGTGTTCTAGGTAAGTTATCGTTCTTTTCCTTACCGTACAAAAATACGGCATTACTTATTGTGTAAGCAGATACTAACCTGCTGTTAACAGAAGTTAATTGTACTGTTTCTGCACACAGTTACTGATTATACTAATGAAGTAATTAAAGTAATTTATGTGATATTATTCCATTAGTAAATAAATCATAGTTATACTAAAATGGACACATCATTAATAATTAACCTAGAATTTTTTCCTCTGTTTTACATTCTTCAGTTCACAATGATTCGTGGTGTCCTCAAATCTTGCAACGTTAATTTAACTCATTTCTCGACGTTATACAATGATAAAATTTTGCACAGTGACGTAAATCGGGTAACAATACAATATTCCATTGTCACTTTTATATATGTCTATTTCAAAAGAATATTTTAACATGTATATTTTTAATATGGACTTCTTTATGCTAAAATAAATACTATCCTGCAACGATTTTGGGTTAGCCTGGTTACAGAGCATTTTAGGATTTGGGTCACAGAATATTAGCTTGAGTAAAGATATCCGAGCAGCGAAATAACTCGAATAAAATAATTTAAAAAAATAAAAACATAGAGTCCTTAAACAATTTGTAGTAATATAAAAAAAAATATTTATGCATGAGTAAAAAGAAAAGCATGAGCGCGTCAAGTGAAGAATTTGTAAAGTGATTGTGTATGAGGGCGCGCCTTTTGCTTTTCTTTTTAGTCATGCATAAATATATATTTTTTTACTTTATAGTACAAATTGTTTAAAAAAAAGTATGTCATTATAGATATTTTATTTATATATTTTTTTAAATTTCTCTATAAGGAAGTTATGGATTGATGTTCTTTCGGCATACTGATTACAATTAATTCTGGCATGTAGTTTGTATAAGAATTGCGGAAATCTTACATGGCTTCCAACTGTGAAACGAGCGTGTTCAGGTTTTGCCAGATACGTTTCTGGGGAGAAAGGTAATTAAATTGGGTCTGCGTTACGTTCTGTCTACAACTTTACGTGTTTAGTTTATGGTGACTATTTAGTTCCTATTACAACGAACGGAGTATTAGTGTTTGACTGCAGAAATATTGCTTTAGCACCCCAGACACGCTGTTCAGGTGTTAATCATAGAGATAAGCTAGGAAGGTTTTGTTGCTACCGTAATAAGCAAAACAGTGAGGCAGGTATATACAGGAGATCCATAAAGTATGTCCCCATCCCTGTTTCTCCGGAACGAACGGAAATATGAGAATATCTTTACACCTACTCCTTTATTTTTAAAGCCTAACAAAATTAATCTTTTTAGCTTTAAAAAATATACCTTTGAGTTCCCCGAAGGGGGAAGATGGGGCCAACATCAGTTTTCTAATCGCAAGGTGGGTGGGATAATATATCGTTTCAAAGGTCTCTATGAAAGAAAAAAATTGGAATAACTTCAGGACCAATATTTTGCCTTTAATCAAAATGGCGTGGGTCAAAGATCGAAAATGACCATTTTATGAGTATAGTTTGTTCATGTTGTAGGAATGGAAGAAAAAAGTAAAAGATGAAAAATCTCTTCTCTAGTACAGTTATTCTATTTACTATTATTTTTTTAGGCCTTAGGCACCACAAGTTTCCAGGATCTTTACAAGATGCATGATATGTTATCCCTTGCATTCAATCTCTCCCCATCTTCGGTATTTCTGGAACGAACGTCAATATTATAAAATACCAAAACGAGCATTTAAATAATTTCAAATGCTAACTCTTTTAGCTACAAGAAAACAAAAGCAGTTTATCTTGTGATCAACTCGTACGCTTCTGTTCGACTCTTACAACCTGAGGAAAGAAAGGTTAAAAATATAGCAATTTTCAAACTTCGACCTCTCGCTACATTGAACAGGAGCAAATCAATCCCACAGCTGCTCGAAAAGTTACCTTTCATCAAGATATTTAAAATAACTTTCTACTCGATCCACCTCGCATTTTTTCCCCCTCATCTAGCCCACTCGAAAGGAAAGGATCAGAGGTGGATTTTGTTTAGCTAGAAATGCTAGTTTTTGAAAGTAATGGAATAGGTGTTTCAGCATTTTCTCATATTTCCACTCGTTGCCGAGAAAATATATCTTACAGTGATACGTAAGTAACGAAGGAGAAGTTATAATTACGGAAAATAAACTCACTAGGGTTTTCAGATTACTTGTTGCGTGCAGTGGAGATGCTAAAACAACTTTAAAAAATGTATCAGAAGGATGGAGTGGGGATTAATATATAGAAAATGAAAGCAGTATTAATTGGAAGAAATGAACAAACACATCAAAGGTTGAAGCTAGATGTGAAAAGGAAAAGAACCAGTATCCTTAATTAAGTGTGTGGGAGTATTGTAACTGATAATAAGGACTATGAAAAAAGTAAGGAAGACCGAATAGTCCTGACGAAAACAGCATTCTTCAAGGACAAAGCAATTTTCTGTGGAACGCTGGAAAAATGTTGAGGAAAAGATGTGTTTAATGTTTTGTTCGGGGTATAATGATACATCGAGCAAAATTATGTCCGTCAAAAAGGTAAGATCTTGTGCATAATGAAAAAAAATGAACTAGACAAAGAAATGTGTTGAGGAATTGCTGACAACAGTAGACATGTCACGAACAATACTGGAGATAATAAGGAAGATAAAAGAAACTGGTTTGGATATTGATACGCATTGATTGTATATTTAAGAAGTCAATTGAAGACATGATCGAATCGGAAAAATGAAGAATATAAATAAGACAAAAGCAACTTCTCAACTGTATTAAGTAAAACCTTTTGCACGTTAATTTTAAGACAGAAAGAAAAACACAAGTTTGGGATGATTGCAGTGTTTAACGCTCCTTCAAGACTCTACTACTTTTAGCGAAAACAATAATGATTATAGAGGCGAGACTGTAGAGCTGTGGGACGTAATACTAACATATTTGTATTGTGGATCAAATATAAATGGAATCTATAATGTAAAGAAACGTGATTGATACTTTCAGTACGTGGGAATGTTACTGCGTGGCAGATGAATAATGATACTTTTTGAAAGAGCCAAAGTGAGGTGTAAGCTGTGTTATTGGTATTGATATGTGTTGTAATAAATTATAACAAAAATTGCTCAGTAATATTACAGACAATGTTTTCCTGTAAGCAATGTGCATGATAAATGTTTTCTACAGAAACCTTTTTTTTTTTTTTGAACAAATATTATTAAAATCCACACTGATTTGCATTACGAAAGTTGTTTTTATTTTTTATTTTTCTTAAGATCTAAAGTGCAGTTCCTTTTGAAATTAAATAATTTCCTTTCAAAAGGTGTACATTTTGATCCTCATATTAAGTTGCAAGCTTTCGGGTCATGTACATTAAATGATTAAGACGATTGAGTTAATTCAACGCACGTTAAGGATCTTAAAATTTTAAAAAGAATCATTAGAAGAACTACATGAAATTATAAGCTTAGCTATCTTCACACAAAAGATCCCTCTAGCGCCTTTTATCTTTCTCCCTCGTCTCTTTTGATTCATTTCTCTTTAACTTTATCGTTTACGTCTAAAAGTAATCCCAAATACAAGTTCTATTAAGAAGAAAATGTAATATTAATTTCTTTCATAGAAGGTTCTCTAACAAACGAAAAGGAAAAAATTGAAGTGTTTTTATTTCTCTCTGTTAGAACCTAAGCACACGAAGATTACGGTTCTATTTAAAATTGTTACTAGCCACTGTAATTTATCGTTCATTAAAATAGTCACGATCAATACAAGTATATGAATCTATTAAGTGCATGTTATCCCCAATTCAATGGTCTTGTCACAGTTTCGAAGACAATGCATATTCATCGTGTTCAATTTTGCAAAATTTCACACTAAGCATATTTCACTCACGGTGACCATGTTAGTCATATAGTATACCAACTTGGAGGAGCAAGAAGTGTATTAACTTGTGTTTATATCAATTTACTCATTCATGTTTGACTTGGAGATAAAATAACTAACACTGTAGCGCAAGAATTAACATTAAAACGTACCTGAGAAATATTTGTCTTTGAATACCAAAAAAATCGCACCATGCCGTCCTTTCAATACAAATATTATGAAATTTATAATACATTCTTTTCAGTTCATACATGAGAAACTAATTTTCAAAACAATACATCTCCAATGGGGTAAATTTTTCAGTAGGCGTAAAAAATGGATTTTGCTGGGAGAACCTGTGCAAATGATCTAATATTGTAAGTAGACACTGCCTAGTTACAACACTAAATCATTCGCACAATTATAATACTTGGCTTTCCAGAGAAATGCAGTTTTTTACGCCTACTGAACAATTTGTCCCACTGGACATGTACCGTTTTTAAAATAAGCTCCTTGCATGAGAACATGGGTTTATCGGCTTCAGAATCGCATATAGCTGGACTTTCTCACAAATTCCTTGCAGATCCGGACACATTTTTGGACCTGCTTAACCGGAAATATATGAGGTTTTAAATGATACCTTCTGGTGATACACATGCGGATAACATAACGGCTTATTGTGTTATGAGAAACATTAAGCTAACGTGACAGCCAGTACATGCTTGTGGCTTTCTGCTACCGAAAGGCTTGGTGCAGTTGCTCATCATTTACTATAGTTTGTATTCCCAAACGTGCTGGGCTTTGGAGAGTGGTGTTCCCTGATGTGAAACGCTTGAACCCAAAAGCAGAGTGCATTAATACTCAGAGTGGATTCACTTTACTCACATTAACGAATTTTGAAGAAAACATTTTAATGGTATAACAGCTACGAATCTGTGAAAAGATTGAGGTTGTAGATATATGTATGTAAATAATACTTTTGAGGTAATTACACCACATGTAAGTTTCCACTGTCTAAAATATTTACATGTTGGGGGCAAACAGTAATAGTCGTTTACGGAATGGTTCGGACAGGTATTTATTGTTCATAATTTTCCATTACTTTCAATCCTCAACATATTTCTCATTTCGCATCCTCGGTTAGTATATTTATCTGGTATTAATAATTCGCGTCTATCCTGGAACGTTAATCCATATATTTATTTTCCCCACATGTATTAATATCACCAAAAAGTAATAACATTCATAGGATCCTTTATAGAAAGAACCTCTACTAAAACATGACAGATTTAAACATTTGGTATTTCTATGCTAAATAAAATATACTTATTCAAAATGCATTGCTTTGTAAAATGAATTTCAACAATAAAGAAATTATACAATTAACACTACTTTTACATATATTTCCAAAACGAGTGAATCATACATAATTACTTTAAAAGTAAAAACAATGCTTTTAATTACTTTAATTGCAACATATATTTAACAATGTACAAGTATTTAACTGATTCTGCGGTGTAAGTGAAGACCACAAGGAAATCTTTAGGTGAGGTAAAATACAATGGAAATGAAACTGATATTTTGGAATCAGCATGACAAAATGGGAATAATTTGCAAATGTCACAATTCAGCTGCAATTGAGGCAGTCAGAGACAGAAGTTATTAAGTCAAGATTTGGGAGAAATCCTGTTAAGTGCATTAAAGATATCCCGAAGTATAGTTTGGTACTAAATATTACCGGAATCTGAATACATTAAGTCCATCAAATCATAGACCTGTCGTTGGGAAATGAGTTCAAGTTTCAGAACAAACGTTGTCAAGTCTACATTTTGGGCCAAATGTTGTTACGTAAAGCTCGTTTCGCGTCTGCTCAATAATCGGCGCTGCTGTCGTTGACAGCACTTTGCTGTAAAGTATAAACATGCCATATTCTTTTGAATCCACATTCACCTGTATTAAAATATGCTTATGATTGTAGGTGTCCATAAGTGACTTCCACTAACTTTTCAATGTTCAAAAGCTGCCTTGGTGTGTACCTGAAACTTTGCCACATATGATGTAATTTTGCGGCTGATAGTCTTATAAAACTTGTTAAAGCGGTGTAGCCAGAAACGACTTGCGTTGAAATATTTCTATTTGGACCTAA
>JAGDQP010013237.1:0-16840 GCA_022664845.1 Lepisma saccharinum | reverse complement strand
TTTTATATCATTGAGGAAGAAAAATATCAACTCGGAACGCGGGGCCTCCCTAAGCGCGGGGCCTGGGGCGGATGCCCCAGTTGCCACCCCGAAACGCCGCCTTTGCAGAAGCTATAAAGTCAAGATTTGGGATAAATCCTGTTAATTGCATTGAATATATCCCGAAGTATAGTTCTACACTGGTACTAAATATTACCGGAATCTGAATATTCTAAATCATAGTTGGGAAATGAGTTCAAGTTTCGGAACAAACGTTGTCAAGTCTACATTTTGGGCCAAATGTCGTTACGTCAAGCTCGTTTCGCGTCTGCTCAATAAGCGGCGCTGCTGTGGTTCACAGCACTTTGCTGTAAAGTATAAACGTGCCATCTTCTTTTGAATCCATATTCGCCTGTATTAAAATATGCTTAACATTGTAGGTGTCCATAAGTGACTTCCACTAACTTTTTAATGTTCAAAAGCTGCCTTTGTGTGTACCTGAAACTTTGCCACATAAGATGTAATTTTGCGGCTGATAGTATTATAAAACTTGTTAAAGAAGTGTAGCCAGAAACGACTTGCGTTGAAATATTTCTATTTGGACCTAAATCACGATCTCTTGCCAGTGTAATTCTTTATATGCCTCTTCCTTTCACAATTTTATTTGCAGATCGCTGCTTAAGAGTTTTCTAAAAACGTTCCTCGGTGCATTTTGTAAAAAATTATTCATCGAATTTTGTTGGAGTTAAACATTTTACTTCATTTTGTGGAGTTAATTTCTTGTGTTATCCACGTGGGTCTATTTTCATTCTGCTTCACGGTTTAACTTTTGTGTTCTTAGGTGCTTCTGCTAGGATCCTATAATTTATTACCTTACGTTTTTCTTTAAAATCAGTGACTCTGGCTTTCTTGGGTGGAAAAAGAGCATAAAGAGAACCACAATGATGGGAAGCACTTAACTTCCTCTTCTGAAGTAGCAGTGGTTTCTTCTGTCCTGCTCCCATAATATATAAAGCATATCGTATCCTTCCGGGTCTAGTTTTCACCAATAGCCAGAGTATAGGAACTTCGTCAACATTTCCGATTCATAGTATCTATATATTCAACGTAGTTTCTTAAAATCTGTGTCCAGTAGTCCAACTGTTTCTACTGGCCCGTTTTGTGTGCTTTTGCTTTGAAAATGTTTCTAATTACGCTTATATATGTTTTGAAGCATTCGCATTCCTCTCCCCTTCATCAACTTTGAAAAAAAGAGAATCGAAATGTCCTCCCTATACATTTCTTATGAAAGCTCTCCCTTGTCTAGTTACCAAGCATTTCTACTGAACGGATTTTGATGGATGAAATTTTTTAAATGTTCGTATTTATGCCTAGATATGTTGTCAGGTATTCGCTTCCCTGCTTCCGGACGTTTCCGGGAAAGTACCTGATGAATTACTTTGAAATACCAGGTTGAAATTGTTGTAAGGTAAGTGAGCGGTTAGCGCAGTGACTAGCGTATCGAGTATCTACTCAGGAAGGGCCGGGGTTCTATTTACAACCAGTGGCATTTTTGTTCTGATGTGATTTCATAACTCCTTCTCCTGCTCATCTATACAGTTAAAATATATTCGTAAACTTTACCACTCGCCCAGTCGCCTAGTCGCCTCTACTTGACCGATTTGCATTAGTTTTCTTTTAAAATTTTGTAATTGCGCTTAGATATGTTATGAAGCATTGACATTCCTCTCCTCTTCATTAATTTTGAATAAAAGAGAATCGACATTTTCTCCCAATGCATGTCTTACTATATTTGCCAGTTTGCTTGTAAGATAGGAAATAAAATAAAATAATTAACTTGTCAGTTAATACAGTCGAGTAAGAATGGGTACGAGTGCTTGAGTTCAGGATACCCAGCTCTACGTAACGACAGGAACTTAACGTTTATATACTCCATTATTACTAAATGTATATTTTGTATTATTCATTATAACAATAGATATATGAAACATTTCGTAAATACATGAATTTCCGAAAACTATGGTCATGGTAAAATATTTATGTATAGAGTAGCCTTTCCTAAACCGAAAAGCAATCTATCCCCTAAAACGAACATAGGACATGTACTCTCAGATCTAATTTGATTTGCAAATATAATATTTTCACGTTGGCTAAGGTACAACTACTATGTATATTGCAATTGGACAGTTTTTAAAAAAATGTACTGGAGCATTGGTTGTCTAATTTAGTCACTCGAGTTTGACAATTAGTGACCAATTATTTTCCAAGCATTACCGCCACTAATTGAAATTAATTTGGGATATAATGTAAATCAAATAGTGTTTAAAAGTATAATTATTGACTGATAAATTCTGATCCTATTAATCGGATTTTCTTTCTAATATTTCTAAAACCGTGTTTTACTATCCTATTATTTAAAGGTATAAGGTAAGAAATGACTAAAAATAATGTATTTGAGTAGGATGAAAGATAAAAAAATCACCTCTGAACATTTTCTACCTTAATTCCGTAGATTTTCTTCTCAGAGCCATGTTTTCGTTTCTCATATTTCATGACGTATTGATCACACATGACAAAGTCTACACCGATGAACATAATGAGTGAATGATATTCGTTTACAGATTTGGAATAAAATTATTTTTTTCTTCTGGAAAATACGGGGAAGAAACTAAAAGAAAAAGAGAATTTGTTGTAAGAATAGATCAAAGCAATCGATGCTTCCTGTCCTCATGAAACAAAAAAGAGAAGCAGAAAAATGTAACAGAATTTCCACCTCCTGATAATAGGAAGGGATTTCAGCACTCTAGATTTTTCACTTATTTTCTTTGTGTCAGAAGGAAAGGGCTTCAGATTTCATATTTCACATCTTGCTTTTTCTCTTTCCTTCAATTTTTCCCACTTGTCGTTTTTTCCCCTTTATAGTCTTTTTCTTTTGTTCGTCGTTTGCTAACTCATGCCTATATAAGAAAGATTCAGAAAATAGAGAGGAAAAGGATGAGAGTGCAGGAAAAAATCTAAAAAGGGATTTCCATTTCTTGAGAGAGTTGTTTTATTCACCGAAAATCGTAACTGCGTGATATGAAAAAACAGGCACCAGATGGGTGTTCATTTTGTTGTATCTCTCTCTGCATTATACATTACTATATTGTCTGCTTTCCTTGCAGATCAAACTAAAAAGAAGTAAATTGTACTCTTTGCTTCCGTTCATATTCAATATAAATCTGATAGAACTTCCTGATCATATTTTTACCTTTTCTTCACTGTGATTATTCTTTCAATTTCTTTCAAGACAAGTATTAATTTTCATTCTATCCTACATCTGGTATTTGTAAAGTGAATATTCCTTGCAGAGTTTGCTTGTTCCTGTAGAACGTATACTAAACTTTTCTTTGTAGTTGAACTTTAGAAATCGAAATATGTTTTTTTTTTGTTCTGCCGTCCGTATCGATTATACAAGACTTTTCTAAATTATCAACAATATTACTCTATGGACACCTTTTAACCAGTTCGGATGAAAAGTTAATATGCTTGACTCAGGGCGTAGATGCGAATACTCAATATAGAATTAATGCCATGAAAAAAGTTTAAATTCCCGTTTATTACATGAGTAGATTCTCGTGGAATTTATTTATTTAATATTTACGTTTCGATTAGAAAACAACAAATTAGAGAAAATTACTTAATTACCGTAAACACAGGTAAAATAAAACTGTACATTTATAGGTTCTGCTTCAGCTTGGGCTACAACCAATCGTTGCATCACCTTCAGTTTATCGATGGTGGATAGGGAAATTGGTAGGCTTATTCTGAGCCTTATCTTATTCACATAAATCACACTGTAAAATATTGATGTGTCAATTAACACTTTCCAGTATCCTTGGGCGCCCACCACTTTCTTGTGTTAAATCAACACAACAAGCTGTATCGAGTTCGATGATCCAACATAATAGATGTGTTATAATGTTCATTCGATCTTGTGATAGCGCCAGCATGACACTCTTCATTGTGTTCAATCAACATTGAGAAAACGTTCATTGTTCTGAGTCCTCGAATTGAACACAGATTATTGTGTTGATTTAGCATAAGAAAGTGGTCACTCTAGGACACTGAAAAGTGTTGAATTAACACAGCCATTTTTAAGTGCATCAACTGAGTATTTTAATTCAGGTATCTAAACTGGAAATTATGTGGTAGCGGAGCCCTAGGTGGCTAATATAAGAATCAGAAAGAGAGAAGCATATAGCAGCCGCTAAAATCAGTTAGTTTCATCAAACAACGTAGCCGTGCGGTTAATGTCCTGACTTTGTACCGACATTGATTTCTGCAAATTTTTCATAAGCAATAACATGCTATATTTTACACTCACCTTTTAAATTTTCAAATAAAGAAGTAAGTCCCCAAGATATTCACTTCTTGTCATCGCTAGCTACTCCTTACACAGTCTGGTGATTTCTCTCGAGTAAAACAAAGATGGCTTTCAACCGCACAGTCACAGCGTTTCACATAACAGTATAGTTCTAGTAGCTATACTTTTTTTTTTTCATTTTCATGCCCATCCAACAACCATACAGTATTATTCGAACAGCAGTTTATATATTGTCAAAGTTGTAGGTCATGAAGGAATATTCTTCAATCAACCATATATATGATTTTCCCGGCAATGTAAAATTTAGCAATAATTATTTACGAATCACAACTATACAACAATACCGGATATAATCTACTTAACACAATGGTATAGTTAATATAGCACAATCATAGTATTACGATTACTATAAACTTTAACAAAATAGTTTAGCAACACAGGTAACTGGATAATAGCTGGATTTAATATGGTATTTTCTGTGTGCATACATTCTAAATATATAATAACCTTAATGTAGTTTATTACACCGTTTTTTACCTTTTACAGCAAACTTCCAATCATAGTTTGATTAACAAAACTATTTATAAATTACTTTTTCTCGAAATAATTTAAACTCATATCAACTAGGAGAAGTAACGTACAGACACAAGAAACAAGATAACAAGCTAGTTCTATTACGTAATGTTTCTTTCCTGCCCAGATATTACTTTCAAAATTAAATCAGATTCAGGATAAATCATATGCCAGAACACATGAAGAAAACAATGCAAATTTAAGGAAATAAATTAATCACACTGATAATTAACGGTTTGTATTATACATCAAAATCAGTACCTGTAGATCAGAATTAAGGGTTTAAAACCAAGAAACAAATTCTCTAAAATAAAATGTGAACTTGTTTGTCTCGTTTTTATTTTTGAAATTTGGAATCGAAATAGAAGATGAAAAGAAATAGAAAAGAAAAAAAAATGCACTCAAACAGACAAAAAAAGCGCGAAAAAAAATTGTCATTACAAGAATTTCCTTTCTTGAAAAGTGTTCAAAGGAACTCTTAAGACCTTCTATAGAGAAGGACATATCAAGGACAAGTCACACAAACAAATGACAGATTTTTGAACAAGAAGTTCTTAGAACTACCGGCGCTTTTCTAGTCCTTTCCTCTCTTTCTGGTTTCCCATTCACTGTCTTCCTTCCATTGAGAAGGCTCAAAACGACGCTTCCACATAAAAACCTGGCTTTGATTGGGTTGGTTCCGGAGTTTAAAAGCAATACAAATGGCGTAGACGACGAGTAAGTATTGATTAACTTGAATCAAATAAAACTTTATGATAAACTGTAAGGCTGGACAAATATGCCAGTGAGAAGTGAAAGAAATTGAAGCAAACTATTCCTATTATGGTTGACCGTATACAATACATCCTTCAGTGAAATCACTTAACCAATGGGATCAATTGCTTTTGTTTCTCTATTACCTACAGAGCAGAGGAAGTTAAGTTTAAATTCGAAACCAATATATCCAGAATAATTAGAAAACAATGCTCATTTGAGAAACTCTATAAATGTTATGTGCCTCATTGACAAGAATCACAATATGAAACTTTCATATAATTCCTTTTAGAAATATTCCTTGATAGAAAATTGGACTTCTAATCTCGCTCAGTCTTGTTGTCCGTGTCCACTAATTAAATCTCGGGAACTACAAGATTTGGAGAGGTGCTTGTGGTGTAGTTAGAAAGGTCTTGGCTGAGAGCAGTCGAAATTGTCTTGATTGGTGCAATGGTTCAGTGTTGCAAATCTATTGTTTTATTAATTCAATTTCTTAAAATGCTTCCTTTCCGCTCGACCTATCTGTACGAAACTTGGTATAAAACTTATTCGACACAATATAAAAATGCAGTGTCTGTCTACGTTACTAAACACACAGTGTTGTGGAAATATTTCTATAAAATTGTACTTTTTTTAACATTTCTCTCGTAGCTTTAAATTTAGCAGCACAAAACTTGCTAACAGCAGCACATCATTCATCACAATAGAAACACACTATGGGTGTCCTGTCCACAGCATCACGTTGCCAGTGCTCAAAAATTATAATTTTCAACCACAAGGGTAGGGACGTGGCTGTACTATCGTTGGAGAGGTCTTCACCAGATCAGAGCCCCTGGAATCATCGTGATCAGGAGCTGCAGTTGTCAGTATTTCCAACCATATTAAAAGTTTAATATTATATTTTTAACTTACTTACATAATGTTAGAATTATTTGTACGAAATTTAGATAAAAACATTATTCAATACAATAGAAAATATTGTGAGTTTGTCCGACCGTACACACCAGTTTTCAGTGTTGCCAACATATTTCATAAAATTGAATGCTTGTGTGCCTGAGATGCTATCAAGGGACCGAGCCTTCGCGATTGTTGGTATAATTCCAACTCAAACTTGATTAAGCCCAGTCCCATGACCTTAAATATGTAAAAGTTAATTCTCTGAAAACATGAAGACTGGAGATCAATAATGAGAACATAATCCCATATTACAACAGATATATTTTCAATATAGGGTACTGGAATTGTCAATTGAGTTATATATTGGCCAAATGTCAAATCATAGAAGGAGAAAAGCAGAGACGCTTATCGAAAGTTCGTTCTCAATATCAAGGAAGATTTAAAAAAACAAAAAAAAAAAAACAAAATATTTTAAAAGGATTTATCACTGATTACTTCTCAGCTTTCTTGTCTCAAACCCTCTAGATTTGAATGAATGAGCTACGCAGTCATGATGACAGCCAGCCCTCCACTGGGCCGACGCCGGTCAGGGTCGAGCCGCACTCGGTTCCCGATCGTCGGGCCAACAACCTCAAAGGCAGCAAAAACCTTCGAGAGAAATGATAATTTTGGCCGGCGGCGGTCCGACTATTTCCCGCCCAACCCCCGACAGTCACAGTCGGGCACCAGGCGTTTGCCGCCGTCCGCACAGCTAAGACGGCCCGCATATGACTATAAGAAACATATTTAGTTGGTCGAAACAAAACATGAATGCTGTCTATTGGTATACACAGAGTCAGTTTCATTTTACCCGTTGCTCTCATCATTATTTACGGTGTTAATTTTCCAACAGTAAATAACCCCAGTGGCTGCTGTGGGTTTCGAACAAAGGAATGTTCCGCACTTCTCGTTGGTAGCTCGTCGTCTTATCTACTCATTCATGAACCCACGTTGTGAGATTGCTGCTCTTTTACGGTATCTGTATTAACAGCCAGTCTTGAATGGAGTTGCTACGCGCTGTATACCATCATGTACAGTACAAATAAAAATAAAGAATACTATCCTTTTTTTCTTTCTTATGTGCATTTTTTCTTCTTTAACACCTTGATCATCGCTGCACTGTTAAATTTGTAATTCTCAATAAGTGTAATTTGTCGCCGTAGAAAACACACATAAAGCAAAATCTGTGTCATAGATTAACTCCCTATTAACGAAATTAAATGTTCGTTGAAATATAGTTTAAAATTCAGTGTTTTCAACACGCAAACGAAAACATGAAAAATGTAGTTAATTTCATTGTATTTGCTTGCTTTGTATTTTTGTTTATTTTTTTTCACTACAGATTTCAGTAAAAAGACGAATGAAATTAAGAGATGAATATGTTTTAATGTAATAGACATATTTTAATATTAGAGCTTTACAGTCCTCGGCCAGAATTCGGCCACTCATATTTCAACAATCGGTGTAGAGTCGGGCTTAAAACAAGTGCCGAGTGAAGCACGACGATCCTAACTGACATTTGCAATTTATTTTTAATTTCTATAATGAAGAAATTAATGACAATTGTAGATGTATCGTAAATATCACTGATTTTAATTGCAATTTTTTCTGCTTATTGTCTCAGATAGTTGGTGGTCCGCCTTCTTCTCGACTATACTTGCCGCCATATTTCCGCCTTGTTAGGACATGGTCGGCATTATCCTCAGTCCCGACCAAATCCCAACCCCATAGTCGGGACAAGGGAAGGAAAGAACTTTCCCACCCTTTTGCCAACCATTTTCACAAAATGTACTGGTGTGATTAGTACACTGCAAAGATCGGTTCAAGCTAGTAAGATCACTCCTAGCTTCGTTCTTTAGGCCACTTTGACAAGAATTTTTGCCTAACGCGCCCATTTGGCATCGAGCCGCCGGTGGATCGCCTTTAAGTGGACCTTTTTCCCGACTGTCACACCCCCGAAGCCTGGCCGATGGCGGCAAAAGTTGGACCGTCTTGGTTGGGGCGCATTTTCTCCACTGGGTTGTTTCGTCGTTGCGGTACGCTTGCATGCATGCACAGAATGCCCACCCTTTTCAAAGTAACCGAGATATTCAGTTAAAAAAGCGCGGCCAAATCTACCCTGAAAAACTGCTAACTGCAATCGAGGAAAAAGTGTCAAATGGAATCCACGTACTAGGGTAAATTGGGAAGAAGATAAAAAATGGCGTTTTTGTCGTCTAAAGTAACCGTGTATGTGAGTTAAAATATTTTTGTCGATTTTGTTAACAAGAATAACCCATTTCCTCGGTAAACATGTAATTCTCCTTTAACCGAATAATTTCGTCAAAAATAATCCCTAGCATTTCTTTAAAAAGGGCATTTTTTTTACCGTAACCTTAACCTTAACTCGGCTAATCTTAACCGAGTTTTCATTTAACCCTCACTCGGTAAAACGCAAACCTTCTGAGTGTACAATAAGAATATTAGGTACATTAAATATGTTATTATATGCTAAGACATTTTCCATTAAGTACAAAGTAATGCTTAGGCTAATATCAAATCGTAATGTGTAGGGTTCCTACAAATATAATATACATCTAAAAGTTGTTTCTTCTATTAAAGATAATCATATTGCACATACAATAAGAACATACATTTCTTACAAAAGTGTGCATACAATTGAAGAGTACTGAGAAAAAAGGTGGTGTCCAAAACGGGTATTTTTTCCTAATATCCATTTTAATGTCTAGCTCTCCTATTTACTACAATGTATTTAATATTTTTAACTCCTATTAGTTGTAGATTATTTGTGCTTTGCCCTTCTCTAGTAGTTACCTATCATTGTTTAATACTTATTAGGAGTACAAAATATTTTTAATGGACATTCTGCTTTTTCCCTTGTACTCTGCACGCGTCATAAAATCACTGAAGCGGGCCAAGATCGCTCGTTAAAGAATGCACACATGCAAAATATTAGATTCGTAGACAAAAAGGTTTCTGGAACACTAATTAGTATAGTAGGTTATTTCCCGCTAAATCACTCAAGGTGTCCACCCAGTTATCTCAAGATATCACATAAATATACACATGACGTATATGGACAATATGAGAATGCAAGTTTTCTGCTTCCCTCTTTGCTCTGTTCGAAGTGCTACGTGGGTTTTACAATTTAATTTTTATAAACGTTACACGTCAATGAATCAACAGTATTTACTTCAGATGAGCATTCCACGGCCCCTATTTGCTCACACATAGTTAGGCCTATATCACAAATGGACATCAAGATATTTGTCTTATGAAAACTGTGTGTTTGAAATAGTCGCATTGGATGTTAGAAACTTGTCCCTATGGTTCCTAACAACTTTAGTCTGATAGAGGAATGATTTTAAAGATATATCTCATTCGAAAAAAATAAAAAACATTTCTATGAGAAGGTGAAAGAAAATCACTGGATGTTTACAGGTAAAAGATAGGAGGGGGCGTATTGAACAATATCCTATCGCCTTATTTCAGCCCTTGCAAATGATCGGATTATTATTGGTTACGTTTTAAAAAAAAACTGTCTCCATAGTAGTTGTAATAATCTCGAACATATATTATCGATTCCTGGAGGATGATTAATATACTTAAATTAACATCACAAAGCAGGAAAAAGGCCAAATTGAAAAATTAAAATGACATCTCTTAGAATTCTTTCAAAACGACGTGTTTTAATATTTTGGATTACTGTCACACAAATTATTGAGATATCCCCTCTTAAAAGCTTGGGATATATTTAATCAAAGTATCCCACCAAAATGTCATCAATTTACTTATCTGTAATGCAAGCTTACATATATTAACATGTCCTAATTATCTTCTTCCGCAAGCTGTTAATGGGTGATGGTCATCCGGATATCCTTTGTTGAGAGTATAATCGCATATCCTTTGTATTGAAATGTAGCTAAACGAACTCAAGTTATTCTCAAGGGTAGGAATGAAGCTACTACATATTAGTGCTGCTCCTGTCTGTACACGTAAAATCGTAATATTTACTGTCTTAGGACGTTTTCTTAGAAAATGTTCACTCTTACTAAAGAGATATATCTTTAAAGTTTCCCCTCTACTGCACTAAAGATGTTACGACCACTACACCGGTTCACACCTCAGTGCGGGTCATTGACAGTTGTCACCGGCGTGCCCAATAGATGGTGCGCGACATCGTGAACTTTCGTAAATCGAGTTCTTTATTATCGTAATTATTGTTAATGGTTTTAAAGTGAAACTAACGTGCCATAAAGACTTGACAACTACCGAATATTATTTAGTAATTATTAATGATATACGTATTATTGTAAGCAAAAAAAAACAGTGATTGCTTCAGTTTATTGTACTAGTCAGCATAACCCAACGAGGTAGGTTCTGCTCTGTAGATCAGCAACAAAGGATAAATCTAAGTGCGCCAACAGCTATACGGTTGGTTTATTTTAATTGATGTTTAACCTTCTCCCATTGCGAGAGGCATTGTGATTCTCTTGGTAAATGCTAGATGTAGTACCTTGGAAATTCGACAGTAGAGATCCCTTGTTGACGAGAGAGCAACGCACTCTTGGTGGACTCGAGAGGCTAGCCCTTGGTATTCCGAGCTCCCCGCCTCTTGGTTAGTTCGAGAGATCGATACTGATTTCTTTGATAAGTCGAGAGATCAGTCTACTCTTGGCGAGAGATTGTGCGTTGGTGCGGGAATCTCTTGTTCTTTGAAGAAGTCAGCGAGGGAATTAATTTCTTTTCTGGTAGAAATCACGCTTTGGATCACTGGTCGAGGATCGTGGTAGGACCAATTTCAAACGCCAATTGAACTGGAAGAAAATATGTCTCCGAACCTAGAATTCTGGCTGTGTATGACTTTTGGAATGCTTTATTAAGTAATTTTGATCTGTCTTCGCAATCTGATATACACTTTTCATAATATTCAATTTGTAGTGTTGGATCCACGGGCGAATGTATGGTTTGAACACTCAATTTTTGTGAACATGGAACCCCGGTCCTTTGAAAAGAGCGATTCGGAGCTCAATTTAACAGAAACTGTAGCGTCGGTATTTGAAGCTTCCAAGATCACTTAGGATGTGAATAAATATTCATTATTTTCACTTACGTTTATTAAAAACATGTATATCTAAAAGAAATATATCCAGCTTACTCTATATATTACTTACAGTAACTGAAACTGTAGACATGATTAATTATACTAACAAAACAATTTCGTGATATCTATTCTGTATTTATTCGAGATATTTGTTCCGTATTTATTTGATCTAACGTCATAGAGAGGAAGACTAAAGAAATGATCATCGACTTTGGTCAAATAAATACAGAACATCCCGAAATTAATTTAACAACAATATACAGCAAATATGCTGTGGAACATATGTTTAATTATTATCAATCTTAGCGTAGGAAGCTCAGAAGAACATGGAGCATGAGTACGATTGAGGTTATAATTCACAGGAATGTAATAGAAGATACGACAATCAATTTCTAATCTATCATGCATCAATTTCTAAACTATCCACACACGTTTTGCAATATGAGATAAAAACAAAGATTGACTTTTGGAAGTTAATAAAAAAGTTACCAAACTCAACAATGAAGATTATTAATTTCGGATCAAAAGGAACAAGTACAAAGCAATATCTGAATCAAAGCGTGTAGAGAATGATATTTTTTCATAACTCGACAACAATACCCATACAGTAACATGAAAAAGTAGGTAAAAACTGGTAATTAGATTAGCCTATATCCACACTGATATTATTTCTAACTTTCTCTTATTTAAATTATCTCAAAATTATTTACCAAATAGATTTGATCTTGATGATCGGTATTTCGTTTGAGGTGGTATCTAAAATCTCTCCTACCACAACTATATAGTAGCTGCATATGTACAATGATAATAGATTAACAGAATATGAACACATCATCTAACTTTATTTCCAAATTATGCCACTCCATACTTTACCATTAAGATAATCTATTTATGCAAGAAGTACACATTAACTTTCAGTCGTTTCTTTTCAGTAACTCATTCATTTTTCAAACTATCCATTTTAAATATGGCGCGTCAAGAATCAAAACTGCAATGTCAATAAGTTTGACGTACTTCGTTCTTTGTTCTTTTTCTTATCTGGATAACCCGAGTACTCCATAGCGTTAAAATAAATTTTGTCTTATAAAATAAATTATATTATTTCTTACTTCTGATACACACAGTAAAACAATTTTATTAAAATTGAGAAATAACTTTTCTCTCAATTTTAAAACAAACCATTTTAATTCAAGTGAATAATAAATGTTTATTAAAATATGTTTAAAAAATCTGGAAACAGTAGTATCAATTGATTGTGAAACACGGTAAAGTCTAATGTAATTGTAATACAAAGAAGTGCTATAAAAATACGTATTTTTGAAGAATTGTAACAAGGAAAATTGTTGACCGCAAGTAAATTCCTGTACTGCCTAAACGGGCAGTCAGAGGACTTCTAGCCTAATGGCTACTTTCGTCCTTTGAATGTTATTATTTATTGTTATAACTTTCATCTTTATTTGTGAGCTGAATGAACGAACTCTGCGGCAGGAACAAGCAAACATCCAAAAATACTAACCGTGTAACCGTTATGTTCAAAAATGGTATATACTGGAAGTGGACAAATTTCCCGAAAGTGTCTAAAACATTCGTCTATTTAATGATTACTGTTCCTGTTTTAAGAATAAAAGTCTGGTCTATACTCAATGGAAAATTGGATTTGTAATGCAGGTTAGATATGTATTTATTAGTTTAAAGGTGCCCTTAGATGTTCTATATTTTATATTGTAGCCTCTTCCTCATGCATCCGTTCTAAAATATATGTAGATGTAGTTATAATGTTTCTCTCGTTCCACTGCAATATGATCTTATTTCGTAAACTGTAGTAGTTCCTGAAGTGTGATACGGTGTCTCAAAATTTTTATATTCATGTTTTGGTGAAAATTGAGCTGTGCATTTTTTTTTATTTTGAGTAGTGATTATTTTTTATGACTTTTCTTTATTTTAAATAATCGTCAATAAGTTTCATGGGTACATCCGTGTAAAGCGCTTGTCTATCTTGTTTCCACATTCTACTGGAAACCCTGAGCCAGTATCTTTCGAATTTTTGTATTAAATCAATGTTAATGCCAGAATGAAAAAGCTCACGCCCGTACACAATCATAGGTTTCAGGATGGCCAAATAAATTCTTGTTTTGATCTTCATGGATAGGTTAGCAAGGAAAATTGATTTGAGAAGCAAAAGCACCTGTAGTCCTTTTTTTCGCCTTTGGTTCATATGTTTCTTGAAATAAAGTCTTTGATCCAGAGTGAATCCGAGATATATTGAAAAATTACTTGGTTTCATCCTAACATTATTGATAGAAATTGTTATATCCTCCTTATCCTTCCTGCACTGTAAAAAGAGGAAACACGAAATGGATATATGTTACTCCGCTTAATGGAGAAATAAGAAACAAAAATTAACGTTTTATTGCATTTACTCTTAAACGTGGATATAGTGTAAGCCTTTTAGTGGAAAGATTGGTAAAATTAACTATATTTTAAAGTTTATCATTTTCTTTGTTATAGCTTAACGTTAACTAAAAATGGATTGAAACTGGCCAAAGAGATTTATCCGTGAACGTTCAACTTATTTTACGCTTAAAACTCGGTCATTTTCCATCTGATAATTGTAGTCGGAATATTCATTGCGTATAATTTATACAAAAGTCCCTCGTGCCAAACAGTGTCAAAAGCCGAGCTGAGGTCCATGAAAACAGCAGCTCCTCTCCATCCTTTATTCAAGGCTATTTGTGTATCCGTCACTATTCGTATTAGTTGGTCAATGGTGAACACTCCAGTTCTAAATCCCGCCTGGTTCTTTGTAAGGAGATTTGAATCCTCCAAGAATGCATTTATTCTCTTGGACAAAACTGCTTCGCAGATTTTTGCGATAGTATTCGTTAGTGTAATGGGTCTATAACTGGCTGTAGAAAATCTGCTCTTGTTCGATTTTGGTATAAAAATTGTAAATGCCTTCTTCCAGTTGAGTGATATGTATCCTGTTTTAAGTGAAGCATTAAAAATTCTTTAGAATTCGGAAAACTAATGATTTGATTTCTGCAGTGCAACATAAGCAATTTTGTCTGGACCTGGAGATGTATTTTTCTTTTTCTTAATATTTTTTGTAATATTCTCTTCAGTAATTTCGTCCAAAAGAATGTTAATATTTCGTGGGTGCTTGTCAATCTTATCAAGTTCAGTTATGTCTTGATAATGGTCCATAATGGATCTTATTGTTGTGGCCGTCTGTTGTACCTCTTTTTGAAATTTATCGTTTCCATCAGTTGGATTTATTCCTATTCTATTTCTAAAGACTTTGTAAAATACCTCAACAAAGTTCTTGATATTGTGAATTAATTCATCATCCAGTTTACTGGGAATTTGATACCTCCTATTTTGCCTGTAGTTTTCGCAAGGGCGTTCCAAAACCTTTTCGAATTTTGTGTGTAATTTTCGGCCAGGTCATTAATACATTTATTAGCCTTTTGGTCTCTAAAATTTATAATCTTATATTTAATTTCTTTCTGTAGATTGTTGATCTAATGTTTTGTATTCTCTGTAGGTTGAATGTAATATAATCTGGTTAGCTGTCTTTTAAATCTTATTAAAGATATTATGTCCTGCGGTAGTTGTTCTGAGTGAGGAATAAATTTGGTTTTAAGTACTGTATTGTTTAGTTCTTCCTGTAATGTACTGACTAAAAGATTATATGTTGATTCAATGTCTTCTGGCGTTCTAACAAGAGTTTTTATAGTTGTTAATTTGTTTTCAATGTTGGATCTGTATTTTTTTCCAGTCTGCCTTCTTGTAATTCGGATAGGTAGAAGTGGAGTAATTCTTTGTAATTTGCATATCAAACTGCAACAACACATCACCATTGTTGAACAGTTGTTATGGTATTTAAACAGCATATCACCTATAATTACAAATGGAATGGAGCGTTTCTGAAGGCTAAAATATTCATTTTAAGTGTGGCTTGTATTTGAATGATTGTTCTACGTGGTGTGTTAGAGAGTAAGTAGCTACTAAGTTATATGTATTTTCAAAGATTCATCTTAACATATCTCTAATATTACTGCTAATTTTGAAGCTTGCGAAAATTACAGTAAGAAACTACAGGAGGAATACGATAACCTTAATAAATAAGAAGTGAATTCATTATAAGAATAGAATTGATCATAATTATCCATATTTAATGTTTAAGCTGATATAATATTCACAGTTTACACAGTATTCTGGACTTGACTTGTAATGTTTATCATCACTAGAGAATTCCAAATATCTTATACCCGTACGTAGTGTTATTTGAAAAAAGATATCAGGTTGACAAAACTGACTACGTGATGATATTACATTTTAAATGTACTATCTACCTTATTAATTCAAAACAAAATGCAAAATCTTTATTTCGAAATATTCATTTTATTTATGATTGAAAAAGTTGATTTTGGTCTCCAAATTGAATCCATTGTATCGCAAACATGAAGAGATTTTTTTTTCTTTTTTTATAAATTGCAGATATAATGTGATGTTTCTTTTGCTGTCAGGAATTCACCTGTGAAATTTGGCTTTCGAATTGTCTTTATGCGTTCCAAACAAGAACAAAATCAAAATTTGGGTTCAAAGAAAACCTATTTCTCAGTAAATTCTGTAGTTACAACAGTAAAATTTAGCTGCTGAACTGCAGAATTAAGTGAGATATATATAGTTTTATGTAAAGTTAAATTTTAATTTTGTTGTTTCTGGAATTCTTATAAAGATACAACAATATAATTCTCAGACGTCGATTTCTCGACTTCCACTTCATTTCGACATACAGGAATTCTAATGTGGAGTCTAAAACCGAACTTTTACAACGGTAAATAAAATGTATAATTTGTAATAAACGGAAAAAGTGCGTAAAGGTAAAATTTTGATTTTCGAGTTGATTTGTTACTGTGTAAGAAAGGACAACAAAATTAAAATTTTGATTTTTCAAAACATTTAAATTTTAGCTCCTTCTGCAGTCCAGCACATATTTTTACGTATCTACACTGAATATAAAAAAAAACATTCAAAATGCACACTATGTCCCAAAAAATGTGAAGTCCCGAAAAATTTTCGTGAAGTAAAGATGAACTATTCCTCATTTTTAGTGCACAACACGT
>JAGDQP010013236.1:12096-48299 GCA_022664845.1 Lepisma saccharinum | reverse complement strand
ATTAATACGAACCATCACAATAATATTCAGTTTACAAACAGCCTATAACAATAACATCAACAACATTGGTTCACTTTACATTAGTAGTTAATGTACCCACATATTACACTTTTTACCTTATTGTTAATATTCCCCTTATTCTCTAGCCTCTTTGTTCTGCAGGAAGGTTTTAAAACATTTCTGGAAGAGTTCTTGAGTTAAAAATATAACGCAGAATACAATGCTTGTAGTCCTACCTGGCCGCCAAATTTTTAATTCGACAACTCTTGGTAATGCCGTTAAATTTTAAAATCCCAATGTTATCACGAAATTAGCGAATGCTTCAAAATGAACCAAAGTTTACCCTATTAAAAGAGGTAAGTGACGAACTTAGTGTATTTTTGCTTCTACGGCACAAACAAAACTTTCCGTTTCTTTTACAAATCAAGAAATTTAATATTACAATAGGCTATAGCCCAGACGATTCGGTTTCTACCCTTGCTCTCGCCAACTTTTTTCTCTACTTATTTCCTAAGCTAGCAAAGTGGATTGGGTACAATTTCCCAAATTTTTCAAAGGCTCATTTATATCAATTTTGCAGTTATATGAACTGATTAATGACTATTACATTTTTTCCCCTTTGAAAACAAAGAGAAACATATACCTAGGTAAAGTTATTTAATAGAGCTGTACAATATCGTCGATAATTTTCGAAACGACAGCATTGCCACCTAGCGGACCTTGCATTATAAAGGCTCACAGTTATGGCCACGAAACAAACCACCAATACTCACATCAGTCAAATTTAGAAGACTATTAGAAAAACATTTAGAAGCAGGAAATTTCAAAGCAAATTGATTTATTCAATATCTTATTGATTACTTTTAGATTTTCTCACAGGTGTTTGATTCTTTTGATGATGGGCCAATAGAAATATCTGTGCGGGTCGGATGTAGCTTGCGCACCGCCTATTGAGAAGGCATGCTAAAATATGTATTAATATATCCTAATGTATTATGTATTAATATGTATTGAAAAGGTAAAGGTAAACCCTGTGCAATGCGCACGCGACGTCAACGGCACATGGGGAATGTGGAGGCAACGATCCACATATTCTCGAACAACGGCACGAAGTGAGGTGGGGTGGTCAGTCCCACCCCCGGCTCCCTTTAGCTCCCAAAGTGCCCAGGAACACAAAGGATACTGGTACTCAATTTGATAAGAGGCTGAGTAATACACTGAAGGAAAATTCTCCATGGGCCTGGTCGGGATTTGAATTACACTTCTTGAAATGTTCCCTCATTCGGGTAATAAGGCCTGCCATTTCCTTTTTACACAGTCTGCATTTGAGTTTTACCGTTTTATTATTTTTGGAAGGATTTACTTCAATAAAATGTGTCCAGATTAAATCCTTTTTTTTTTCTTGTGCACCCCATTGATAATGAATCTAAACGAACAGTAAAGAAGCAGAGTACCTAATAAGTACTACCACCTGATAATTTTTCAAAGGACCAATTTTTCCTTATTCTTTAGGGTATAAATAAAGACTATAGCGATGTTCCCTAAAAGAAAACTGGTTTTAGACCATAATGGCGTCCATTTTTGGTTGAAAGTATATTTTTTGCAATATATTTTAATGAGCTCCCACGTACACCGCCTGATCTTTCGAATACATATAATATTATTATTCCTTATTGTATAAATAAAATTGATACAAATGTTTCCAAAAAATAAAATTGACTTTTTACTAAAAATGACGGCCATTTTCGTTGGGAAATTTGTCAAAGACGTATGGTTGATTGAAAAATTTTACGAATCGCTTTATAATATTTGTATGCTTTATTGATAATGACCATTCAGTATTTAGACAGCAAAACTATCTACTATCTTTAGACAAAGTTTCTTTAAAGAAATTTCTTTTTGTTTGTTTTTACGCGTTTAAATTTCAAATTCAGATCGCTGTTTATTCCTTCTTGTCTTAGTAATGAAAATCATCCATCACGAACAATTTACAACGTTCCCTTCCATGAACCCCATGAATCCCTTAGCACATATCTCCAGATCGTACAAGTCTGCAGCACTGGTTCCAACTAAAGAAACACATCAGATTCACACCAAATTCCACAAAATTTCACTCACGATTCTTTATCTCTTTCCAGAATTTCTTCTATATATATTACAATGGAGCATTGGGTGAAGGAAGTGGATGATTATAACATCAGGTATTTCTAAATTCGTTTCGCACTGCATTCATGGATTAGCAGAATAAGTGTTAATACGTGAAAAAAGAACAACAACAAAACACAAGCCAACAAATCTGCTCATTCGTGACTTTTGATTGAATCAAACAGGCGGGTATATATGTATCGCCTGAAACTCTCCTCTAGGACCGCCTGTGTAATAGACACAAAACAGCAAATAGAATATTCGTGCCGGGGGATTCACGAGATATTTTGGAAGTGTGTGGTATACGAAAAATAAGCTGGAGGAATTGGTAGAAGGATGATAGCAATGTTATAAAGCAGAGAGGAATAAGTAAACTGTTAATAGGCTGTATACATGATAGGGGTACATAGGCTGGTATAGGTAAGGTTAGGCTATTTTTGATTATGTGCGTGGAATGAATGAAAGAAGGAATATAAACTTGAAATAATGTAATCTAATGTAAATTGACTTTAAGAGATTAACCTAATCTATTTGGAGATAATCTGATTTCTTTCTTATTCCAAAATAGGACGTTTCTAAAGTTCAGCCAATTGTTATTCTATCATGTTGGTTTACGTTGATCAGAAAAAGCAACGTTAGGTTAGTTCAAGTTGTTATTTCCGTCATTCTTTAACCAATACAATGAATGGGTTCTTATGTATATAAATTAATATTCCTAACTACTAAATAATTGTATTTTGTTTTATCAATGAGATTATTAACGAAGTTATTACCTTTTTACCATAGGAGCTATGAGTTTGTTTGATTGTGTGCGAACGAACGTTTAGTGTTTTGTTTACGGACTGAAAAATACAATGTGCGAACAAATTAGTTAGCGATTATGATTTAGATGGCTTTTTATTTGTAGAATTTTGCAAATACTTTAAATTAAGAACTTTGATTTCTAAATGGCATTTAAAGTTTATTATTGACACTGTTATATAAACTGTGGATAGCTGAAAGAGTTATACTATTTCTAGAAGTTTTCTGTGATGATCGAAATTATACTCTTTAACCAACTAAGTTGTATACTGAACTAATGTATGTAAAAGATCAATGTTGGGATTTCACAATAGCTTAGATAAATATATAATGCCTTGTTAAAGGTCGTATTTCATTTATAAAATCTTTACCTTTGTTTTGTTCGCTTGCGATAAGTCACACTAGTGGAAACAAATTTCATCTAGGCTGTGATTTTATTATATCTCAAGTTTGTCCCACCGTACTTGAGGTTCTGATCAAAGAGGGCATCTTGATTAAATATTCTGTCTTCCACACTACGTCATCACTTTGAGTCACTATAATCCTACAGCTGGAATTTGCGAAGAAGAGTCTCCGACGTTAATTTAGCTAACCTGGGAAATAAGAAATACATTTGTACGAATTCAACGCTATATATGCATATCAATAACTTACCCTTTTCATTCACAAACAACAAAAGAAAAATGTAACAACAATACCAGGGGAACTTTACATGTCCTTGAATGCTATGAAACATTGGTCCTGTATTTTCCTAAAAAGGAAGAGAGAAAAGCGTATTATAAGAGAGGGAAAAAGAAAGAATAAAAATTCAATTTTCCAAAAGGTAGAATACACTCCCTTTTCTCATGCGTATGGCGATCTAGCAAGCCACGCGAACAAGCTATATTTATATTTTTTCCAGCGTTTCTTCCTGTCCCATCAGCAAACGATGAGATGAAATCTCACCAACAAAACACACTCATCCCATAGTGTGGAAAAGACACACACACACACACACACATATATATATATATATATATATAAAATTCTCCCTCTTACACGCATGCAGTGAGCGAACTCTCCCAATCTCACACTCTTGTTAGCAACTCACAATTTTTTCTTTCTCATACAAAAAATACATACTGTTGGGCTGACAGTGTTGCTGGATTCATGTATTTTTTTGTGAAAACTATTGTCAGTATATCACCACGTCTCCTACAATGTGTTCAAAAGTACCTACTCTACCTATTGCTTTCTACCAGGGGCGCATTTACGCTTAGGCTAAGTAGCTACATACGGTAGTAAATCTTCTGGCTCGTCAGGATGCGTATTTATATTGCTATGATTAATCGCGTTTCGAATCTCCATGTAGGCTAAGTGAAGTCTATATACAATCACACTGTGTGATTATTGACACAGTTTAAACCAAAACTTTTAATATTTGTTATATACCCATGAGATTGACGCGACCTATGAGAGGACTGTATGAGAGTGACGCAAACAACAAAGCGATAATATAATTTTTGTCGTACTCGCTCGTTGTCACAATTAATCCAGATTTATTGGTAGCGGTAGTACCTGAACAACATCCTTAACACATCCTCAGAGCAAATAATCGCACGACGTTAACTCAGATGACCAAATCAAACGAACACACGTAGAGTACCAAATCATAGGTTCCGCGTTCTTCTGCTCCGTCACCGTTTATTCGCAGACTGAGTGCCGGAAGGCGAACTAGGATGAAAACTGTGTGTATGAAAATGGCCCGTGCTATTTAATTACTGAAATAATGGTGAAATGAAACGTGGGCAATATTTAAGAAGAAAGTTACATTAGTACGTTTGACTTTTCAAAAGAAAATATTCCGAGTGGAATGAATCAAACAAGTAATTGTGAAAATAGGTAGTTGAGTTGTTTTCTATACCTTTGGCGCAAATTGGTATCTGACTGGGAGAAGAAGAGGAGTGTATCAACAATTCACCAGCCACATTTCCTAAATTGTTAATTAGACTTAGTAATTGTTTACAGATTCTGTTCCAGACTAGGACAAGCATCACTCTTTTACTCGAGAACTCCTTAATTTTACAACTTTTCTTCAGTTCTTGCTTCAGATTCTTTAGCTGTGGTTAGTTCGATTAGGTTTGGATTACACTATGTTAGGTAAAGTGCTGTGCGTGATGAAATGGTAAGGATGATCAACCGAAAGAACTGTAGGAATAACAGACATGACCAACTAGGAGCAACAGACGTTACAAAGACTTTCCTCATCATAACTAGCATCTTTCAAGTGTAAAAGGACATGTAGCAGCGAAGACGTTACTCATTAGACAAAACACGAGATCCATTAGAAATTCTTCAGTAAAGCCGAATCTCATTTGTAGATTAGTTCTAAATAGCATTATCGGCAGATATAACACAAACGCATGATTTATGCAACTCTTCTTTATTGTAACGCATACTCTAACACGAAGACGTACACCTATACGTCCACATACTACGGACTGCCATGACAGAGAGAGCACTGTTACTGTGAACTTATTTACTAGTTACATGCTTATAACAAATTCGCATCAGGGAGTATTTAAACAGCGCGCTCCATGACAACCCGTTGACGTCACGAGGCATAGACAAGTGTTGCAAGGTTCAGATACAATAATACAAATAAATAAAAGCACTAAATGACCATCCGATCATAAAGTTATTTTAACTGTGCTTACCGGAAGCTGATATTGTTATTTCTGTTCACATTTGTTGTTAACCCAGCATAAAATCTCGCTCATTCATTACACAATATCTCATGTATGAATGAAGACAGTGCGGTACAATAGTGCTTACGTCTCCCAAAAATGAAACACTTATACGGGAGAAATGAGTTCTCTAGGCTAATAGAATAAATTGTTTCGTATAAAGTATGTTGCAGAATTTGTACTAAGTGCGCTTAATTTGTGTAAAACACGAAAGATTGTGAACTGTGAAAGGGCAGACATTACATTCAGAATTAATTAACAGGCGCTCATGGGTTTGAAGCGCGCATAGTTTTTAAATGTCTGATTTGGTCGAAATAGTCAAACTTGGAGGGGAACTGCTCCTTGTGTGTAAATTTGTTACAACTAGCGAGGCGTGGAAAAATGTAGGACGTTTTTACCTCTAAATAGCGACGAAAGAGCCTTTGTTCAATTTCTGCATTTTTCTTTGGTCTCGTCGTTGGCAGTTCACTCTTGTCGCTGCATTGGCTGACGAACTTCTCTGGTAGGGTGGTACATTTTCGATATAGGTACTATTTCGATCACTCGTAAAGAAAACATGTATATTTTATTCTTTGCATGCGGTAATACTGATTTCAGAGGTTTGAGTTGCGGTGTATGTTATCTTGTGCTTTGCAAGCAAATTTCACAAATTTCTGAGGACTATTCGAGGTATCAGCAGCAATTCTTTATTGAAAAGTGAATTTGGTAGATTTAGTGGCTCTTATGAAAATGCATGTTTTTCTTTTCATTCTTGAGATTGAAAAAAAAATCAATCTGCAAGAACCTAAAAACGGAAGGCTGGGGTAACCAATTAAACAAACAACGAGTAGTCTGAAAATCACATCAATTCTTTCCTCCCATGTATTATCGTTTAGCTTTCAGACGACTCTTCCCATGCACAAGGTGGTACATTTCTGATCAGCGAAAATGGTACCATTTCGATCAACCGAGTAGTTGAATTAGAACCACTATCATCGAAAATAGTAGAGAATAGTGTGGAGGCTTCAATAAGAAAGGGAGGAACAAAGTCAGGTATCGGAGGATTCAATTGCAAATTCAACAAGTGCATCCAGCACGCGAAGAAGACCACATTCTACCATCTCCGAAGAAGACCAAATTTTCTATGAAGAGAATGAGAACATCATCCACTCATTTCACAGACGATGAACACTTCACACAAACTTAAGCCAAAACGAGGAAGAAAATATCCGAAACGGGTCAAAAAAGGATAAAAACAACAAGTTAAAAAAAGTATAGCAGATTTGGCACGACTGAAGACAGAAAGAAAATGCATGTGTGTTTTGTGATGTAAGTTACTAACTACAGTGCTGCTTCAGTTTCCAAAGGGAACTGGATACGGTGTCAGAGATGCAACTGCTGGTACCACGAAGTGTGTGTTGGAAAGGAAAGAAGCCATTTATTTGCGGGATGCGGAAGTGCTTGTAAATTAAGACAGAAAAGTTTCTTTTGACAGGCATTTTTATTCATTTTAAATTTGCTAACCCAATTTTGATTCTTTAACGAACAGTAGTACGAAAAGTACACTTTCACTGATCAGAGGAGGAGGTAAGTGTCCACCAATACGTTTCTGACGTCGTTTCAGAACAAAATTCTCTTTCGTTCCGAATGATCAAGTACAAGAAGTAAGAAAATTCCTTTCTCAATACAAATCTAGCAGAAGTGGAAAATGAGACAAAAAATTGCATTAATATGCGGATAGAACTCAGGAACGTTTGATAGACGTTGTACTTACTACACCTGTAGGTTGCATTTTTTTGTGTATTTGTACCAGAAAGTGCTTAATAATTTTTTCATGTTTAGCTCCGTAATGATTACTACAGAGATTAGCGTTTATCAAAATTGTAGTAAGGTGATCATAATTGTACCTACATAGATACAATTCTGACATTATTTAAGAATGGAAATATACTTGTCCTCTCGAGAAACATATGTGCAGATCTGTAATATTATGGTGATATATTCGCTAATATGTAAGAAAAAAATTACAGGGAATAAGTTGGTCCTGCTGCAATTTCCATTCTAGAAATATTGAATTCATTTTGAAATGATCGAAAATGTACCACTAACATAAAATATCGGAGTTAACTGAGTTTTAATTTGTGAAGTGCAAAAGCTATTTATTTTACCAGCTATTTTTTTCAACTTTTCAAATTTTGGGTTGGCAATTCTGTGTTTGAACCACCACACCAAGATTGAACTAAAAATCCCCACAGGAGAATTGAGAATATCAAAGTGTGTAGTGTGTGTGTTGAGGGGAGTGAGGAAAAAAAGAAATGTTCTTAAAAAAAAGTGGGGGCAAGAAGAGGAACGCAAGAGAAGCGCAAAAGGACGGGGCGAAAATTGCAATATTAAAAGTCAATCTTTGAACGTACGGGTTATCCCTCTCCAGCCAACACAATTTTCTTTCGTACGACCAACCCCTCGATCCCTCATGTTGGTCCTCCTACTTTGTTCGGTAGAGAGAAACCATTAAGGAAACATAAATTGGATAAAACGTCGGATGATTGTCGAATTATCAAATTATGAAGTTCGAGACTCTTTCCACGTTGCCAAGTGGAAGCCGTAAAATGAAAGGAGGGAAGACAAAGAGAAATATAGCGGTAGTTAGCCCCCATCTCATTTCACATATAGGCATCTTATCTCATGAAAGGGAAAACATATCTTACACGTAGATCTAGTAGTGTTTGTTGTCTAGGTCCTTTCAAACTTTCCACGATTGTTTTGAATCAAAGAGATTAAGGCGAAATCCAAGAAGGTTTTCCCGCCTTTTACGTTTCATGTTGATTATGTAACTTTGAGTGGAGGTAAACGGAAAATACCTTTCATAAACTAAAGTTTGTTTCGTACTTCAATAATGAATATTAACATTAGAGAAACTATGTTGGGACATTACTCTATGATGTCATAGTTTTGAAGTTTCTGTTAACATTTCTCTAATGTTAATAGTATTCATTATTGAAGTACGAAACAAACTTTAGTTTATGAAAGGTATTTTCCGTTTACCTGCACTCAAAGTTAAATAATCGACGTAAAACCAAAAAGGCAGGAAAACCTATTTGGATTCTGCCGTAATAAAACTAATGACGTTTCAGTTTATGGTCTAAACACATTGGAAAGAAAAAAAAATGATCAGAATAACCGAAGATCTGTTGCCTATAAGCAAATTTTGGTCAACGGGGGCGACATTTTGTTTATCGTAAACAAAATGGCGTGCACGTGTAGGGAAATCAATTCACACTGTAAACCAATTCTGAAACTCTTAGTTTTGTGATCAAATATTGTAAATAATGTGTTCAATATGTGTGGGATCTTCTCTCCTCTTCCTGAAGGTGAGTTCGACAAATTTTCGAAAGGGAAACAAAGAGACTGCTTTCTGTTTCTCGAATGTATGTATTAATAGAAAGTTTAGTTCTGCGACTGAATAGTAAAATCCTTTGTAATGATCTGAGATGCCCGAGAAAGTCTAATGGGAATTTATAATTGCTCAAACAAATTATTCCATTCTAAACTGAGAACTTTCTTCTTTATTTAAAAAAAAAAAGAGTATTTCAACACAAAGAGTTATGTGTGTATAGTCTTGAGAAATCTCTCTCTCCCAGGTTGGGTGGTCCACAGGTGGCTGACCAGGTTTGAAACTTTCAGCAAATACTTCAGGACACCACCGAATCAAACCAAATTGTCTTGTAAATTGAAAGTTGTCCAAATTCACGTTCTTGCTTCTCAGTTATGTGGAACCATTACATATTCCAAGTTTCTAAATTTAATTTAATGTATCAATATAATTACGATAGAACTAGAGATGTGCAAGATACAATTTTAATATTCTTATTTATTATAGAATAGTTTGTAAGTTCGGAATTTCAGGAATTGTCTTGTCTTTTTTAAAAAAAGAACATAATGTATCCCATAAAAGGAACGTTTCTGCTATTGTCTCAGTATGTATATGTGTGTGTACTCGTATGCGTAAGTAAGCAAAAAAGAAAGAGAGAGATAAAGAGAGACGGGGGAGACCTTTGACAAGAATGTTAGGTGGTTCAGGAATGAGTTTTATGTAAAATAGCACGATGGAGCTTTTTCGACTATCTCATCCTCAACTTCTACCCGCCCGCCCATCTTTCTCCTCAACATCCCACACTTTTTTTTACCACCCCCGACGATGATAACAGGAACCCCACGGTCTAAAATGCCTGCTCCCCAGACTTAGAACGATCCTCCTCCACCTCCTCTAACCCGTTAACCTCCCTTCCTCCGTCCTGTTCTGTAATGCTTTCTTTATGGCCGCCAGCCTTGCTAGTGAAAGGATATGCAGATTCAATTTCATCTTCAAAGGCACTCACTACCGATGGAGATTAGAAAATTGCCTTCTCCTTTCTGGTGAGCTGAAGGGACCAAACTGGAATAGATGTTGGGGTAGTGGCGTTGGTGGATGGTTAAGGAAGAAAGTTGCTCTCTCTCACTCTCTCTATGAATCTCTGGGTTTGTGATATAATGCAAAAAGCTAGCTGGGTTAGCTCTGCTCGCTCTCTGGAGTTTATATGTGGTTGTGGGTGTGTAACAGGCATGCATTAAAGGGGTGGGAGAGGGGGTGGTTAGGGCGAAAGGTAAAAGAGCAGATGAGGTATAGAGACGTTTCGTAGTACACATCCCAGCTCATCTCCTAACTTACCCCTCCCCATACCGTCATGTGAAATTTCTCCCGTATAGCCTTCCGTTTTCTTCCTGACTGTAGCTTAGCTCCTCCTGTCTGATTTCTTGAATTTGAGGATTTCCGGTTCTGTGACCCTGGAAGAGGTCAAACTGCTCGTCACCGCCGGAAATGAGGAATGACTAGAAGACTTTTTTTAAAAAAAAAAAAATGTTTTTTTTAGCTTTTAGGAAGAGTTTTTTTTTCTAAATACCTTTTTCACTCTTCTTCAAGGGTAAGGATTTTTTCTGTCATGGATGCTTGGAAGATTGATGTGCACAAACCTGGTAAGTAGTTCATATAAGTATGCAAAACTCCAACTTCTAGAGAGGTATTTTTAGAAAGATTGCCGGCAGGATTTTGGAGTGACTGAAGGCGAGAGAAACGTTACTGTTTGATGCTGCTTCAATCTGATCGTTTTCCATCTTCTCCCCTCTTTCTTTACTATGAACATTTTCTGTATAGGCGACTGTGTGTGCGTGTGACAGAACTTAAGGGCCCTCTTTGCGCCCCTCCCCAACTTTTTATTATTTTAAAAACTAAGAGCATTATCAAAATTTTTAGAACATAGCGCACTAGTACCTACAAATTACTGTGAAATACCCATGGAGGAATTAAAATAGAAGGAGACACCCGGGCTGCCAAATTGTGAAGGTAAAAAACTGGTCGCAATTCAATCTTGCAGTGCGTCCATCCGCCACCTTGCGTTTGGAAGAAAACCACGAAATTCTTATTGCTTTATGTACATCATACAGATAATATTTACATGAAATTCTAAATCTGATGTTAGGGAACGTTTAAATTAATTTTAGGTGCGGGTGAATGGAAAATTTCTAATAGATTAAACACTATACAATGAAAAATATCGATATATATAGCCGTTTACTGTGTAAGACTGCTGTTTACCAAGATTCTAAAAAAAACTGATAACACAGGATCTTTTTATATACTTTATGTAAATGACACTAAAATAATTAAGTGCTGATGAAAAGACAAGAAAGTAATATTAAACAGTTGTTTTCGTTTTCTCCTGCCGTGGATTTTCCAAAAGAGATAATTAACAAATCATTAGCAGCGTGTCCTTGGTCTCTGAGTATTTTTGTCTTTGCTGATAGTTTGTTTAAAATTAACAAAGTTTTAAGATTTTCTTCTTGCCTTTAAGATTTATACATTTACAAAATACTTGAAAATTATATTCTTTAAAAGTGCAATACAATATTTGAATGAGGTGCAATGTCTGCGTAATAAAATGAATAAAAAATACAGGTATGCGCAGATATTACAGCCCCACGACTAAGATTTACTCATCTCGTCGACGAAATTATTTTCGAGAAATTTCAAAAACGGAATCATAATTAAAACAATGGAAACGGAAAAGACAAGGCTGTTGCAGGCAGAAAAAAACGTTGAGTGAAGTAAAATTGGAGCAGAAGATGCTACGCCATATTGGAAAAACATCCAAGAGATGCTGCTGGTTACTGTAGTTCCTCCCCAAGCTACAGGAAGTCGCTGCGTCTGTCTATGATGCCGAATTTTACCGCGATTATACTTTTACGTCTGGCAAAACACAGTAAAACGGCCCGATATTTTTTTGCCAAGGTTTTGCCGATACACGCATCCTTTTTAAAAACCAAAAACCACCTTATTTTTCTGAACCGGTGATCTCTTGCTGACGCACAAGGTGTCAACATTCCAATCTCGTACGCCCGCAGGCATTAACGCTTTTCCTAATTTATTTTCGACTACAATACTTTCTATAAATTCTTAAGTAACTAAGACAAAAAGTTTTCCAGTTTTGAAGGACACAAATGTCTAGTACTCTGATTTGCTCATTTTCACACTATCAAGTTCGTATCTAAAACTTTTAAACAACAACAACCCAGATATCATGAAGAACGGCAGTTCTTCGAATGACGCTGGCAAAGGACACTGTTAGCGGCACTCAGATAGTAAGTATACAGTTAGTTTCGGATCTACCGAAGTATAAGTCCGATTTTGATGCTTGAACTTACATTTGAAAGCTCTTTCCAATACTAAGACACAGGAATAAAAAATGGATCAGTAGGATCTTCTTGGGAGCCCCTAGGGCGCTTTGAAAAAAATATCAAAATTTCACATTGCTTAGGATAGCACTGACCCCAGACCATATAGGCGGCCGAAACTTACTGGATCTTATTCTACGCTTCAATACGTTTCAAACGGTGTATCATACGTTAAAATTGATGGAGCGGTTCAAAAGTTACGACTTTTTTTAACCGAATCACAAAATTTTCACAAATGATAGAAAGGTATGTCCGTCATTCTGTGTGTCTTTTTGTTTTAGCCCCAAATGGGTGGTACCGGGGGGGTTTTAGGGGTCCTGGCTCCTAGATAGGGGTCCTAGATTTTTGATAGGAGTTACGGTTTTCGAGATATGGAGCAAAATCGATCTTGTATCCTTCCACCATAGTGACACGTGCCACTTTTTAAATACGAGCCCGTACGGAGAACACTCTCCGCCGCTGCTCCACTCATCTGGGCATGACGTAAAGGAGAAAAATGCAAATATGCATGACCGTAATTAACTTTACCTAACCTCCACTTTCCCATGGTCAGAAATTTAAGAAAATGTACGAATAATGCAAGAAAAAATATTAATCATAAAAATAAATTTTGAAAATTTACATGACCGAACCTTACCTTACCTAACCTTACCTAACCTCCACTTCGCAATGGTCACTAACTTAAGATAATGTACGTAAAATGCAGGAAAGCAATTATTAATAATGAATATAAACATATATAAACACATGAAAATATATTCTGAAAGGAAAATCTAGTGTTAACCTCGCCGGGACTCGAACCAGGGCTTTTTTGTTTACCAACTCGACTCCAACAGGCCACCGAAGCAACCTCGCAGATGTGGTTTCTCCGTTGTATTTACAGTGCACGTGTCTCCTACACGTTATAGCGCGTGTGCAGGAGAGGGGACCATCGGCATAGATGACTCGTGTTACAGTCTTTTTTTTTATAGGTAGCCTTAGAAAATAAGTGATATCAGTACAAAACCCCGTTTGGGGTAAAATGAAGAGTGACGCAAGAATTCTACTCACAAAAGAAGTGCTATCGATTTTGCGAGTTACTTTTTTCTGTCACTATGGCGAAAGTATTGCCTTTGCAATAAAATTAAGAGACAGTATCCTTCCGCCATAGTGACACAAAGAAAGTCACTCGCAAAATAGATATCACTTCTTTTGTGAGTAGAATTCTTCCTTTTACCCCAAACGGGGTTTTGTACTGATACAAATCTACAGTAATCCTAGATTTACCCGTCAATATATCCCTGTTCCATCTCCTTTTGTATATTGGCCTAATGTATGATGGTTATTGCAGTTTAACTATGAGTTTTGTATATCTATTAAAACACAGTACGTTCTTTTTTTTAAATAAAAATCTCTCATCTATCACACCAATTCTCACGATCATACCGCAACAGACGGCAGGTACTTTATGAATTTTGAGCCCTCTCCATGCTTCATTCACATTCTCTTCTATTACTTCCCCCCATGAAAATCCTTAATACTGTAAACAAGTTCAGTTTTTTTTTCGTTTCTTCTTGCCCCTTTATCACACTAACAATACCTACCTAACCCTTACCTTACTTGTGCAAAATAATTTATGAAAATAAAGAATAAGGCTGTATTCCCTGCATAATACACCCGCACACTGAGACGAAGTTTTGGATCATGAATTTCGAATGCTGCTGTTTATTGCACTACACATCATAAGAACTCCAGCCTCTTTTCTATGCTGTCTTATTCCAGGACAGTGTCGACCTGAAGGTTCCCAGCCACCTGCGTAATAAAATGAATATTAAATACAGACACATGCGCAGATATTACAATATAGAAAACTGATTCAAAGAATACTTGGAATATATACACGTAGGGCTGGAAAGAAATCCGAATTATGAACTCATGTTATGGAATAAAACCATAGCATCAATGAAAACTATGTTAAATGGTTAGGTGGTGGTAAAGATATGACGGACAGGACTATCAGAGAAGGGTACAAAATGTGTTGGGTTCTCGTACAATTTGAATGAGGGAGTCTATATAAGCTTGCAATAACATCATTAAGTTGTTGAAAGCGCATATGAGCAAAGATAACTCTCTTTTCTTTGCTGTTGTTGATTTCTATGGTTTTATACTTTTATACTCTGATAAATGTTTACTTCTAGTACGATTTTTTGTCTTCATATTGTTCTCTCTGGTAAAGTTCCGCGGCAACTGTACCTGCAACCCGCATATATGCATTTTTTTTATATACCTGTAAGACTTAGTTTCTTGAGATTTAGAAAAGCCTCAAGCAGTTAGGTGGAAGGTCATCGTTTAATAACTTTTCGTTGTTCTGAACTATCTTGACCTTTTATAATGCCCGCAACAAGTTACACTAAATTCTATATTTTAATAAATTCCTTTTCCTTGTTCAAATAATACAGATTTTAGAGGTTCTGAATGAAAGTGATGGCAACGAAGATAATAAATCATTCAGTGAGTCATTAGAGAAACTTAACGTATTAGCGAAAGATCAGTGGTCCCGAATCAGTGTTCGATTTGTAGTAGGGGATGGTTGGGATTTTCCCCTCTCTCCAAAAATCTTCTCTGGCTCTGTTTCCTGAAATATCCCTCAAGCCTGGAATATGACCAGGTATGAAATACGGTATTCAACGTTCTGAGAAATATTTCCCTCTCTCTGGAAATTCTACAAATCCGACACTGGGCAGATGTAGATAAGTTATTATAGGCAAATGTTGTTTTTATTTATCTCTTATGACTTATTTATTGTCTCTTTTACAAATAAAGGTATAAAGGCTTTATTTCTTTAATAGTTATAAGTAAACAAACACAGATAGTTTTGTAGTACAACTTAAGTAAGAATAGTAAAATAGCATGGATCCTTTAAATGGAGAGAGAGATCTTAAAGTTTTATAGTTTCCAGATTAAAACAGGTCCAATAAATCAAAGTCACTTCTCTGAACCTATTAAGTTATAGGTTAGTTGAGAGTTGTTTTATGGTAGCCAAATTCCTTAATAAGTTGGAACGAATGTAATAAATATATTGTTGTCAAAGGGTGAAGATAAAGCCAGGAGAGGAATAGATGACATAGGATGTTTTATCTTATAACACTTAAGAAACGGAATTCTGAAGTTGGAAACCTTAACTGTAAAAGCACAAATTGTAAAGAACAAACACAAGTGTGACACTACAGTACTTACTTTAGGAACAGCTTAGCTACAAAGTGAAATGTTCAAGAAAGTTACTACCTGGTTGCCATAAGTTGGCCGCACAAGGCTGTGCTTTAATCGAGATTTTGGATAGTAAAGTCTGCTAAGCAATGCTCTAAGCAAGACTGCGTGACAGCGACCCTGTAAACTTCCCAATGTAGCCGTAGATCAGTTTGGTAGAGCTTTGGCTTTTCATTCCTGAGATCCTCAGTTCAATCCCAGTGGCCTGCTATCCTGACTGAAGGTTTTCCAACGTTATTCTTCAGTCACACCAGGTTAAAGCCGGGATAGTACCTTTGAAACTATGGCCTGGGCGACTTCCTTCTCACACCTCTCCTCACCTGAGTTATAGTTACCTAAAGGCCGTAAACGAACCTCAATTACTTAAGCATTCAAAAAGCAATAAGATTTAGGTTTCAAAAACAGAAACCTTTTTTAAATATTAAATTTAACGCATTTTATACGATTGAATTCATCAGAAAGAAGTTCCTTGAAATCGTAAGGAAAATTGCACTACAAACATTTCCAATTTACCGCAAAAATACAGGAGTACTTTGAAAATCAGTAGAGAAAACTGAATAACATATTTCCTCTCATGGATTATATTGCAGTTGTTAATCAGATATCCATCCGATCGTTTGAAGCTGTTGACAATAACCGAAACTTTATCGAATGAACTAGAACGCATTCATCTTTGGCGATATCTACAAGAAATTGAGCTGAGAGAGTTGACGTTTATAGTGGGAAACAGATTATTTTACCGGAGGAAATACTTTCGTCGCAAACACGAATTAATTTTGATGAGCGTATTTTACATTAGATTTAATAGGGGAAGATATATAGATGCACTACAAAGCAACACCGATGGCTTAGTAGAAGCGTGCGATGAGAAAGGTTTACACGTTAGCATAGAAAAAACAAAATGCATACATGATAACAAGCCGAAACACAGGGGAATAACGGAAATAAGTACATAACAATTAAGACTGAGAATATAAGGCAAGTAAACAAATTTAAATACTTGGAAACGTAACAAGCAAAAACGAGGTAACGGAAGAAATAAGATAAGATAAAATTAATTGTTTGGGCGGTAACAGCACTATGACTTACGCCCTTCCCGTAACGGAAGAAATAAAATGTCGTTTATTATCGGGCAGCCCCGAGCTCGTCCACGTGTTGCAGAAAGTGGAAAGGTCCCCAAGTATGGGACCAGTTGCGAAATAAGTTCGGAAACTTGGCGAATAAGCAGTCACGGACAATTCGACTAAGGAAGACAACCCCGACAGTAAATCAGTGCTGCCTTGCAGTTGGTAGATAGATCTACAGAGGCTAGGGAAAGAGGATCCCAACAGAAAACTCGCGGTCCTCCAGATTGGGGGGTTGAACGTGGGGCTAACAACTCCACTCCTCGAAAACTACACAAGTTAGGAAACCAAAAAATGAGCCTCAGGCGGATGGATCTAATGATGTCGGACAGGGCGATCTGAATGAAAGGTAATAGTAATAGATCAAAGAAGAGAATGAAAGACATATGCCTACCCACGTGGAACGTAAGAACCATGCTACAAGCAGGAAGGTGAATGAAATGAAACAGGCAGAAGAAATATTAACATATGAGAGTGAGATTAGGGCAGTTCAAGAAATAAGATAGAAGGGATTTAGCAAGATCGAGAAGAAGGAATATACATTATTGTACAGCGGAACAGAGGACAACAGTGGGCAACAGGGAAATGAATTTCTAGTAAAGTCAACACTAAAGAAGAATATGCTAGGATTCGAACCATCGGACCAAAAATGTGTAAAATAAGACTAAAAGGCTGGTTAAGAAGTGTACGCTCCCACGGAAGACGAAGAAGAGGGGATAAAGACTACATTCTACGATTCATTGGAAAAGGAATGAAATAAAATATCAAGATACGATGTAACAATTATCTTAGGAGATCTCAATGCCAAAATAGGAAAAGAAGAATTCTTGAAGAAAGTAGCAGGAAAATATTCCTTACATGATAAAACAAAAACAAAAATGGGAAACTAGTCGTTCAATTTGCGGAAAGAAACCGATTAGTAATTAAGAGCACATGCTTCCAACATAAAAACATACATAAAGGCACATAGAAGATACCTGGAACCACAGAGTTGAACCAAATTGATCACGTACCAATATCAAACAGACACGCTTCGAATACAATAGATGTAAGGACAGCAAGGGGGCCAAACTGTGATTCGGATAACTTTTTAGTCAAAACAGCACTTAGAGAAAGACTTTCGAACATCGGAAAAAGCAAAGAAAATCCAAGTATACAGTGGAACATAGAAAAACTATAACAACCGGTGAACATCAAGCAGTACCAGCTTGCGACAAAACTACCAGAAAAAAATATGATATTAAGACCAATAAAAGACAGTGCTAAGGAAACGGTGGGAACAAAGAAGAAGGGGAGAAACGAAGAATGGTTTGACCAGGAGTGTAGGGAAGTTATAGAGAGAGAAAACAACGATGGAAAAATTATGATACAGAGAGAAACGAGACAGAGTGCGGAAAAATATAAAGAAAGCAGAAGAATAGCAAATATGACAGTGAGAAACAAAAAAGAGAATACATTAAAGGAAAGTTCACAGAGATTGAAGAGGTATACAAGCAAAACAAAAGAAGAAAGTTGTATCAGGCCACATAATCTATGACGAAAGCATTTCAACTACGGATAAATATTTGCTAGGACAATAGCGGAAACATAATAAGTTATGATACCGCAGTAATGGCAAGATGGGTAGAACATTTGAAAGAATTATTAAGTTTTAACAAAGAAGACCCAGATGATAAAACAAAGAAAAACAGTAAAAATGAATGCTCAGCTCAAGAAGAGGAAGTGGAGCCACCCACATTGAAGGAAAAAGAAGAGGCAGTCAAAAATCAAAATCGGAAATGCACCCGGAGAAGATCAAATAGTAGCGAAACTGATTAAATGTGCTGGAGAGAACATCCACGAAGAACTGCATGGATTAATAACTCAAATATGGAGAACTGAAGCAATATCTGAGAATGGAAAGATTGACTCATCTACCATGTCTTTGAAAAGGGAGATTAGCTGGAGTGTAAGAACTACAGAGTGATAACGCTGTTTAGTGTATCATACAAAATATTCACAAGCATTTTAACACAAAGGTTAAATAAATACGCCGAAAACATCATAGGAGAGTATGAATGCGGTTTCAGCCCTGGAAGAAGCACAACCGATCAGATCTTCGTTATGAAACAAATGACTGAAAAATATTATGAGTACACATGCTGTTCATAGATTTTAAGCAGGCATTCGATAGTGTAGACAGAAAACAATTATTAACGTCCCTTGCAGAAAAGCAAGCACCTAGCAAATTAATTAGACTAATAGCAATAACAATGGAAGGATCAAAAGCTAAAATCCACATCGACGGTAAGATTAGCAGACCATTCGAAATCTCCATAGGACTAAGACAAAGGCATTCACTGTCTACGTTACTGTTTAATTTTGCTTTACATAGGGTAATAGAAAAATTGAATTTAAGAGGATCCATCATATACAAATCCAAGCAAGCCTGCACATACGCTGATGATATTGTACTTGTAGCGAGAACTGTTACTATTTTTAGAAGAAATGTTTGGAACATTAGAAAAGAAAGGCAGAGAAAGGACTTCAAATAAACAACAATAAAACAAAGTATGTGAAACTAGCAAAAGTGAAAGATAACAGGAAAACACAGTATAATTTCGAAGAAGTAGAATGGTTCACATATTTAGGAGCAGAGATAAATAAATTCAACAGCACCAGAAGAAATACACAAGAGGATTATGGCAGGAAACAGAGCATACCATGCAAACCTCAAGTTACTGAAATCATCCTTACTATCGACACAGCTAAAGATTAAGCTCTATAAAACACTAATAAGACCGGTAATAGCATACGGCGCAGAAACCTGGGCTATCAATACAGATGAAAATGCATTCCACGTGTTTGAAAGGAAAGTCATTAGACAGATATATGGCCCTACTAAAGACAAGAATGAATGGAGAATACGAACGAATCAGGAAATAGAAGAACTTCTGAATAAGAAAGATATAGTGAGGTTCGTAAAAGCAAGAAGGATTGCGTGGTTGGGACATGTGGAGAGAATGGACAAAGGAAGAATGCCATGAAAAATAATGGAGAAAGAAATATACGGCGTCAGACGAAGAGGACGACCGAAATTGAGATGGCTAGATGATGTATTAGATGATCCGAAAGCGATGAAAGTCACAAACTCGAAGAAGAAAACCCAGGATAGGAAGGAATGAAGGCTCATTATAAAGGAGGCTGAAGCTCACCCAGAGCTGTGACGCCAAGTAAGCAAGTAAAGTATCGACGAACGCATGTTTCTATTCAGTCCAGAATCTATTAACCTCGCGATTAATATCAAGGATGTTGAAATTGAAAATATACAGAACGGTTATTCAGTCGGTAATACTTTATGGTTGCGAAAGTTGGAGTACGATAAACTTTGTTTTTATATGGGCCAGTCTAGTAACTTTGGACTTCGGCCCATTATGATTCGCCTTTTGCTGTTAAAATCCACATCCATGCCCCTGCCGGGACTCAAACCCGGGACCTTCGAGCCAATGGCCTATTGCCGCAGACCACCCGGCCGGCAGTTGGAGTACGAACCTAGCAGATGATCATAAATTGCGAGTGTTTGAAAATAAGGTTTTGAGAAAGATATACAGGCCGAAACGGACGAGATGACTGGAGAGTGAAGGAGACTGCATAATGAAGAATTCCACGGACTGTACTACTCACCCGTCACTAAAGCACTCGGTACGTATCATTCATAAATTACATATAAGTTATAGTACAGCTCTTTATCCTTCTTGTGCTGTTGTTCTTACTATTGAGTATGCTTCATCTGTCTGCTCTCTGTGAAATTAATCTCAAGAAAACAGATAATGTCTTAATGTTCTTTTTACGAATACTTTGAAAAACTCCAGAACTCTCCAAGCTATTAAGCAATGAAATACTGAAGCGACTGCAAACGAAACACATTGCGTACTGTAAATGACCTTAGGTTTCTGTCAACATACTCTCCTAATATTATATCAGAATTCCTCATCTCGCTAACAGATACCATTTTTTTCTATGTAGAAGCTCAGAGACTTACCATTCAGAGGAAATTGTTCATTCGGAGACTCCCTGATGTATATTACTCTTTTCCGGAACCCCGAGATTTTGTGTTAAAATATGTTTAAGATAAATTCGTTGAACACATCAAATTATTATTTCCAGTGTTGGCTATGTACTGTACGTTTCTATTGTTGACCGTACATTATTTTCTTTGTTAATTGGCCTAGTCTAAAATGGATTTTGTTGTATCCAGGCAATATATGAAATAAATAAATATATTTTGTGGCTTGTCACTACTTCTGACCCAACGCGGTAAGAAAGAAGTATCAAATAAGCTCAGATCATGAAAAACTATGGGAATTGCAATGGACTGCGGTGAATTTGTGGAAATTAATTCTGCTGAAGGCTTACCGTTACTCGCTCTTGTAATTAGGTAAGTAAATGATTTATTTTAAAGTAAATTAGTGTTGTCACAATTCATTGTAGACTTTCTAATTCTCAATTTATTTCTCTTTCAGGCTGTTTACAACATCATTTATAAATACTTTGTCAAGTATTTCAGAGACGACAGTATTTCATAGCGAAATGAGGCCAGGAAGCATCTCTGCAAGGTGGCCAAGAGGATTCACGTTAGCATAACAATTTGAAATAATTTCTGTAACGTTGTTTTCCCAGTTATATTAAGGATAGTACTTTTATATAGTGTCAGGCAATCCGTCAATCTTTTCATTCTATTTACAAATCGTTATTATTAATTTGGAATGTCAGTGAATACTTTAAAAGAGATCACAATTGTTTACATTTTATAAGCTGAAAATTCGCAAGTAACGAATACCCCATTAAAAGTCGGCTCACTCCCACTATTTTTCAAATCTTGAAAACCGCCGAAACCTTCAACACATTATTACAATTTTGTAAAGCTGCCATGGTACAACTTACAGAATTTGAAATAACATAAATCGTCAAGTGTTGCAAAGAAGACCATTTTAGTTAAGATTTTCACTGCCAAGCCTATGAAGTTCCAGACCTAGCACTCAAATATCTCGACTAAAAAGAATTTCTCTGCAGTACTGATCGCTTCATATCATAAAGTTTTGTAAGCACTACCCTGGCAGATTTACAAAATTGTAATGATGTGTTTCGTTTTTCATCGACTTTCAAAATTCGAAAAAGTAAGGGTAAGTGCAATGCCAACTCAAACGTTCTGTCTAACCTTCATCACCCATCATGCATTAGGAAAGGTTTATATTAAACATTTTTTTGGGGGAGGGGGGATAAATGAAAACGTGATACTGTGTTATTTGCTATCTAGGAGCAAAACCTTCAATTTTTGTAAATAGCAACATTGATCAAATGACATATCGTTCGAAAGTTTTTGGTTTTTACTAGGTTCACAAAAATGTTAGTATTTTGGGATTTCAGTGCATTCCTTACAGGATTGGATATGGGTCAGTTTTGGTGAGTTTTGAGTAATAATTTAAAAAGTGAGTTTGAGCGTGAATTTCACTCAAAAATATAAATTGACTTTTGAGCGTAAAATTCATGCTCATTTTCGTGCTCACTTACTAGGAAGAATTTACGCTAAAAAAATCCACGTGTGGCAACAAAAACTTTCCACCACGTTTAGTTATACATATGAAAACTCACGAAACGTCTCGAATTTGAGAGGGACGCATCATTGTGATAAATTTAAGCCAGCTGCCTTGTTCTTTATGTTCTAATGGCGAATCCTTCAATTTTCATAGATAGCAACGTGACTTAAGTGACATGCTATTTTAAAGATACTTTTATTTTGTTTACAGCAATGATATTATTTCGGAATTGAAATAATTAATTTCCAAGAAATTACACCAGAAACTGTTACGTGCTTTACACGGAAAATTCGTAGGCAAGTTACTACTTTAAGCCTCGAAACATCTAATAGTGCCATCACACATAAGGACAAGGCGTAGTGAACGTTTGTTGGTAAGCTGCATCCGCCTTTCAAGTACTGGACTGGTCACCTGCATTGCAATATAGAGAGGGATATGCTATGGCAGCAGGGAAACCTTCGATTTTATCCAGTGCACCACAGCAAAACTTTACTGAGAACTGTGATTGAAACCCTCGTGCGGTATTGAAGGTGGTCTGTTTTAACACAATAACGTACATTCCCACACCGTAGTTGTAACTCAACATAATCCTCCAGATGTGAAAGTGTTACATGGCCGTAGTACAAACGTGGAAATGGATTATATCAAACATTGTCAAGAAATATGTAATTTCGGAGCTAGTTGTGGAGAAAGTTTTTTTAGCATCGTCACAAATAACGTTACCAAACGACAATTAAAGTTGTACTAAAAAAATTAATACATTCGAATAATGTTTATGATTAGACTCCTTAGAATAGATTCTCCACAAAGCATTTCATTGTGATAGAATTGACTGCGTGGTATACAGATGTAAGAATCTTCTGGCACCTGCAATCGTCATTATTACTTTAACTGCCACTTGCTAACAAGGCGACAAGACTTACATCATTATTTTTCGAGATACTACACTGTTACTGTTAAAATATTTGGGAAAGTTGCCTTGATATATCCAGTAATGTTCTACATTCACGAATGTTTCAGATTATAACCAACGAAAAGCACCGACAGATCTCTTTTGCATTACTGGAGGTACTCAGTTTTTAGTTCCAGTGCGATGTTCGCACATGAGCAGTGGCAGAAAATGGTTCCTTATCGTAACCAAAACGCAATTCTGATCAAGTATTTCATCCCGCCATTTTGATAACCTATTTTAACAGAAATGGGAAACTTAACATTGTATGGTACTAGTGACGCTGGTTTGTAACTTCAGGAGTCTCTAGTTTCAAAACTTATTTTTTTGACAAAGTTTTACAGAATCAATTTTTATGCTTGTATATGGGGAATTCATTCCAGATCATTCCATATCACACTGCTTATTGGAGAAGTTGGATGCAAGAATGACTGAATCGGTGTTTACCAGGGTAGATTGTCTATAACGTATACAAATGCATAAGGAAAGTATTTAGAAATAAATACTGCAAACTGAAGTGCGCAAGTTTTGGTTCGTTCGAAACTCACATTCCGAAAGACATTGTGACAATTCTTGTACACGTAATTTACGTGTCTTGAGCACAAAACTCAGTTCGATTCAGAAAACATATGCACAAAAGCTTTAATATAAATATGCACCATGTACACACGACATGAATTAATATTGTCTTAATTCTATTAAGGCAGAATAGAACGGAGAAGATTCGAAAATAGATTCAGGTTTTCTCACGGCTCTCGCTGGATAATGTACCAAAATTTATAACAAATAACAGTGGTAAATGGAAAGCATAAACCATAAAGAGTACATAAAAAATGCTAAATTCTGCGAAGAATTCAGTTTACATTATGATTCTCTTAGCTCTCCTGACTTCATTACAAAATTTCAAACAGAAGAAAAGAAAAGAAATACATACCATATTAAACACATAGAAAATCCAAAGAGAAATGAATAAGACCAGGAAAGAAATGGAAGTAGAAGGAGTGTGTGGAGGAAATGTACCAACATTTGGAACTTTCAGGTTTAATTAAGATTTTCGTCTTTTACGGACATCGTTGTGGCGTTGCACGCCTAATTGGAGCTTTGGATAAACTTAACTTCCACAGCTTTTGTGGATTGTAATGATACTATCTTCCTCTACTCCCTCCTTAGTTGGAAACATAACGTAATAGAGTCTGAAAAGAGGAAGGAAGGAAAACCGCCATTTAAAATTTTCATGCATATAACCAAACTAGTGTTTTTCTTCCCCACTCAAGGTTATATTCATTGTAAGCAGAAGGTGTATTCTTATTATTTTTAACCACTACGTTTTTTCAGGTACTTATCGTATTACAATCTTGGCTAATTGTTTGAAGTCATTTGTAGATTATTTTTTTCTGAAAGAGACATTGAGTAACAAAACAACATGCTTAACTTTCTTTTCCACCAAAACATGATGAAAATTAAAAAAAAAACGCCCTTATCAATAGATTGTGAAGAAAATACACTTAGTTTTTAATTTTAAAAGTGTCTTTTACACTCCTAAAGTGATGAGTTTGGGCTCGGATTGGTGCTGTGAAGGGGAAGAAACAATGGCTTGTTTAGCTGAGAGAGCGGCAAGGAGGCTACGATGTTGCCATTTTCTCTCTTTCTATCTCCCTTTTGTGTGTTGGTGAAATCGGCTACCTGCTCAAGCACCTTTCCTTTATGACAAGAAAACAAGCGCTGTGCCGCGTGATGTGACTCACACATGAATCACATATATCGTAGATACACAGCTAAACAAAATAAAAATAACAGTAGTGTATGGCGTATGTGTAAAACGTTACTACGTATCCATAGATAATGTTATGGTTCTTCCTTCGTTATTTGTAAGCCTGTTAACAGATCTTATAGGAATTAAGCGTTTAACATGAGTCGAGACTTTTTCCCTTATAATGATTGCTTGGACACCTGTGCGTGTTCTCTCATAAGCTGGAGAGTACCAATAACCGGTTTCTGTAGCCTATTATGAAAGAATAGAAGATGTTTACGAGAGCAGGGATAATAACTGAATCGTCTCGGTGATAGCCTCCTGCTTTAACCCACTGAGCTACGAAGAACATTTTAATTTGTCACTTTTCTTGTTATGTATTGAAGAAGTTCGATGAAATCCCCCGCACCAAATTTAGGGACTATTTTAATTTTGTCAGTTCCAACACCCTTCAAGGCCAACAACCCTTCATGAACAAACAGTAGTAAAGCATATTAAAGATAAAAAACGAAGTTGGTAAAATTTAACCAGGTACAAAGGCATTCTATAATTTTTTTGGGTAGACAACAACACGAGAGTAGCATATATTATCAGAATGTTAATGGTTTACATACAAAAATATTTGAACTTGTTTATATAAACTGTAGCAACTATATCTTTCTTGCCTTTACGGAAACGATAATATTGCGTACAACTTTCTAATAAGTACTAAATCATGAGAAAGGAAACCTCTCATGAATCTAAAACAAAAGGTGGTGCTTCATTATTGCTTATCAATCGCGAACTTAACTTCACGAGAATAAATTATCCTTCCAGACACTTACATGTTATAGTAGAAATTACAAGGGTACAAGTGTATAAACCTTTTTTAATAGTAATGTTTATTTTCCTCCCAGCATGAAGGCACAAATTTACATTGAGTAACTGTTTCTATCAAATGTCTTAACGAGTAATTATGATACAATAATTGAATCTTCCAATGTTAAAAGGACCTAAGTCAACATAATCCATTTTTCTCCTTGAATTGATGCAAGAGCACATGAACCATCATACTATGTTAAAAGAAACTACGAATGCCTTTTCGATCACAGTAATTCATACAGTCAGATTTACAGAGCGTGTTCAAACGCACAACTCATTGAGTTGATTCATTTTAACAAAGTATCTGGTTGTAATGATTTGATACAATGATGAACGGGATTATGTGAATTAAGTTGAGATTTTGCCTTTTAGACCGAGTTGTACATTTCACACACAGGATACTTTAACACATAATACCTTAGATAAAATGTCTTTTGATGCAATTTGAAATCATAAAGTATTTCTAAATAATTATTAACAGAACGTTAAACCATCGTAACGTTAATATTTTTTTATATAACTTACTTCCTGCTATAATCGGTTACGCTATTGATATCTATCGTGCAACTTTTCTACACTACTACACATAAGAATGCCAAATAGCACAAAACTTCTGAAAACAACAACAATTGACAATTATCTACATATTTCTGCATATTTACAACATTTATGTAATAAAATACTCATGTTTGTCTATGTTGTTGAGATACACATGATTTCCTTTGTCAATGTGCTAACGATGCGAGTAGTAAACGTGTGCGCATGCGCAAGATCTTTACATATGGATCAGTCAACAAGAACTTAGTGTTAATTAGTGCCAGAAAGTGAATACTGTAATTAATATGGTTACAAGTTGTAAATTAAATAATGTACATGTAACAGCACTTAGTCAACATTTTCTAACTATGCTGAATCATCACATGTCGTAAATGTGATGATATATTCCTTAACTTCAACAAATCTTGTAAAAATGATTAGCAATATAAGTACTGGCCCTGGTATCAAGGATTTTTTTATTGTATTTCGGCTGAAACCTTTACTGACTCTCATCTTTCAAAACCAATATAAGTAGTTACAGAATTTGTTTCTCGTATTATAGAAAGGTTATTTGTTAGGCCTCTGGTTTAGTGACGAAGGTCCAAAAAAAAGGGGAAGTTTTAAACTAGCCATATCAGAGTGGGGCCTGATTTCATATATCAGGATCTGCGTTATGGATTTGGAGAAAAGGATACGTGTTTTGGAAATTTGTATCTCGGGCTGAAATCTAGGTTTCGGATATTCGTATTGAGAGGTCTCTTCACTTAAAACCTCGAATTATAGTACCTAGAATTTTGACTAACGGCACTATGTTCCCTTTCTTTTCACTCTGAGCGTAAAACACTTATGGAGAAATTGAAGCTGTAATGTGAAATTCAGAAATATAAACTTTTAATAAACCTTGAAATAGTTCCAACGAACAATTTGTTTCCGGAGGACCAAAACGTTGAGTTATAAAATTTAAAGATTGTCTTTTTGTGTCTGACCTCTAACTTTCTCTCACACAAACGCACCCACGCCGAAATTGAACAGACTAACGTTCTCACTGCAAATACATGTTCTTTTCACAACCCACAATTAAGGAAGCTTTAGTTTGTGTGTTTCAGTTTGATACATAACACGATTGTTGCTGAGGAAAAAGTTCAGAATTTCAATGACCAACAAAGTATTTGGCGCATAAGCATAACACAGCGGTCACAAGAGGACATGTTGCCACGAACGAAGAGGGTGGGGTGGTTGTCTCTCTATCTATGCCTTGCGTTGCTGGTACTAGTCAAATCCCGCGTCTCCAGGACGCGAGTTCCCATAGCTCTAGGATTATCTAAAGCAGTTCTCAAGGGGATCACGAAGCCACTAGAACTCCTGGAACTCGTAATTAATTCCGCGGAGGTAATAACAGGATTCGTGGCCTCCAGCCACATCACCATCATATGACGTCATAAAATTAGGTGAGTTAAAGGGTCATGTCTCTTGACGACTAGCTGCGGGGAGGTGCAACGAGGGAAAGAATGTTAAGAGATATAGCGCAACCTTGTCTCTAAAAGATAACATTGTTCTTTAAATATTACCTGAAATTAAACGTTTAAGTAGCCATATTTAGTATACGTTCTCATCATATCAAAACGTTAAGTAGTTAATGACAAAATTATATTCTTCTATTTCTGGCAGAAGCTTTAGCCTAAAGTACGTCAGAAATAATGAGTCCGCCAATGCTGCTGGAAAATTGGCTTTGAAAATTTTGCGTTTCAAGAAAACCCTTGGAATTGATGGAGATATTGGTTAAATTAGTTACTTGTTTAAAAATGAGACTGAATACAAGAATAGACAAACACATCTTTTCGAGACGAGAAAACATTTTTAAATTTAATGCAACGCAAGAGCTCGTGCAATTATTTCACAAAATTTTGAACTTTTGACATCAAGGAATTAGTTTTCAATCGTTTCTATTTAATTCAATCTCAATGAGAATTCAATTCCTACAACCTCGCTTAAAAGAAAAATAATATAAGTCTAGCCATACGAATGTGTGAAGTATAAGAAATAAAGAAATTAAGTGTAAGGATGAATCAGAAACAACAATAGTAATAGCGACATAAGAAGTCACTAAAACGAGAGGTGTTTGTATTTTAGTGATGAGCAAAGAGTTGAGGAAAATATGATTACATTATATTTTGTGTGGATCGGAAATGTAGACTGTACAGAGTAGTGGAGAAGGAAGATTAGAAAAACTAAGATGATTAAAGTCAAGAAGAAAATTATAGTAAGAAAATATTTTCCACATTCAGAGCATAAAATAACATAAGTTAAATACCAAATTTTATTATGAAGATATAGTTTATAGAGTAGATGAAAGAAGATAAATAGTTAAGGGAATAAAAGAACTAGTTAAGACATTGATCCATAAATGCTTATTCTAGAATATAATTTAAGATTAGATGGAATGACAAAGAGAGAGGAACAATCTTTAGTAACTCCCTACATTTTAAGCAGTAATAGAATCGAGTTTCTGGCGCTGGTACTAATGGTAATCAACAACAAGTTTGAAACGGTTCAATTATTTCGTTTCTTCTATTTAAAGGCCTTTAAGCACCTCAGGCTCAGGCCGAGATAGGGTGGGGGAGAAGATGTTCGAAGATAGACGGCCAGGACCTATTTTTGTAGGTACCTGGTACCATCGTATCATTTGCTTGGTATGGCTGAGGAAAAATTCTGGACAAACCTCAGTCAGGATGGTCGGCCGCTGGGATCGATTCCAGGACCTCTCAAATGAAGTCAACACCCTACCACTGAACCATCAGTTATTTCGTATACAAACATTAACGCAAGTGTACGCAATTACGGTAGGTTACAGGAGAGGACAAAATTATTCACTTCTGGTTTTATTTTCTTTAATATTTGGAGACGACATATGCTAACTAATTGCCTAACTCCATGTATTATATTACGGAACTCGCAAGTTCATTACCACAGTAACAAACGTTCGTCATTGGATTGTCTTGGTCAAAATCAAACCAGTTTAAATCACGAACTTCTAATTCTGAAAGATCCCTTCTAATGTTGTCACCCCTGCAACTTTTCTGTCTTCCAAACGGCCTCTTTCCCTTTGACTTACCAACCACGTTGGAATATAATCTTCGTTTTCTTCAAGCGAGATACGATCTTTCATCAAGCAAATTGTTACTAACGTGCTATAAAAGCTGGTAAGCTTCTAACGACGGAACCCAAGTCATTATTACTAAAGTGGCTTCTAAATCACTCTGTTCAATAGTCATTGGCGTGACTTGAACCCATGACAAGAAAGCTAGCGTGTTAACCTCTTAGCCAATTCGGAGTAACATCTAAGATGCTACCGGACAGGAGGATGCAAAAGTAGAAACTAAGACTAAGAAAAACTGAAGTGTGTGTGTTTCTATAGAATGATTAACGATTAAATAATTGATGAGTTAGTTCGCTGGAAGAACGGCTTAACTTGAAAAACGAAGTTTTCAGGGAAATGGGTTCTAAACCTTTACATGCGATTTTACCTTATTTTTGTACCTGTAGACGTTTTGATTAGTATATTGCTAATATCCCTAGGAAGGCACTGCATGAATTACAGGGAAGCTATATTAATCCCTGGTGTTAATATAATAAAATAATCACATAAGTTAAGCCGTTTTTCCATAGAAGGCATTTCTGGACGGCGTATCGGCACCAAACTTGGAACGAATATTCTTGGACATCTCAGAAAAACAACTGTCAGGATTTCCAGATCCCCAAGCACCTCCAGTTGTCAGTATTGCCACCTTATGATAGAATATATCACAATAGTTTCTATATTGTTTAATGGATCTGCACCTTTGCAAGATTATTCTTCTACATTGTACAAACACGACAATAGGGAAACAGTACCCCTCCATATACTCCAGTTGTCAGTGTTGCCAATCTTGATTACAAATTGAATTTTTCAAAGCTTCTGCAAGTCCACATATTCCCATCAAACTGGCATGAATACTCTTCGATACTCTAGGAAAGTAACTAGGTATTGCTAAAGTTATTTGAATTATGTTTCATTTTTAATGCTATTTTTTCACTCAAAAGCTAATTACATAAATTTAGGCATAGGCTCTAATCCACAATAGACACACCTGCAAACAAAGAGAGAAACTGAAAAAAAAAAGAGTCACATATTACTTCAAGAACTTTGTGGTTTATGCACACCTTCTATTATTTAAATCCTTTGTCTGGAATTCTACTCCTGATTCCAAATCCGTAGCACTCGATCTGAAAGCAGAGCAGTAACTCGTCTGAAATCTGATTTACCTTCATTTACAAGGTTTTCTTGCAAAATATTCACGTAAATGGAACTGTAGACAGTAACGTTTCACGTACGTAACATAATGTAAAGATTCCACATTTGAAGGGTTAGATGTTCGTAGCTTTGCGCCGGTAACTCAATCACACCCCATAACGCTTGAGTTCTATGTCTTCTTCCTCTTGTTCTTCGGAAAGTAAAAAAAAACTGTCTCTCGTTAGTCAAAGAGTGAAGGCACGTTAGATTCTATCCTCTTTCTTCCTATATCTCATCAAAGTTTATACGAACAAGTAGAATTAGTAACACGGGAAGGAACTGCTCTCCACCCACACAAACCTTTCACTGACACTCAGACTCCGTATCAACCACCTTAGCGCGTATATTTTTGTTCCTAATAAAGCTCCTCCCAAAGTGCGAGTGACTTGTCTTAGAAAGCGAACACGCTAACAAACTTGGATGTCGCTGTCGAATTGAGTAACCCTAATCATTACAAACCACAATCAACAAACCCACATGCAGAGAGAGAAAGAAAGGCAGAGAGAGAGAGAGAGAGAAGAGAGAGAGAGAGAAAGAGAGAGAGAGAGAGAGATTTTGAACATAGAACGAGTCCGGAAAGTAGGAAACGAGAGTTAACGAAAAAGAAGGAGGAAAAACAATAAAATGTTCATCAAGCTTGACGTGATGTGTCTTCACCAATCAAACAATTGAAGTAGCGAACACAAAAATACAACGTTGCCATCTAAGAAACACAAAATAGTAGTATCCCATAGTATTTATTGATTATCATAACTTTAGTTTTGAAGTTTCTAAATCCGCAAATCATAACTACTAAACTCACTGAATAGCTAATCAGATTACAAACTAAACAGCTCAAATTGTAGTTTTCTAGAAATAAAATTAAGATATTTCGATTGTATAGAGGAGTCACGGTATACAAGTAATTATCAAAATAATGGTTTTTTATGTGCTTCAGCATACGAGGGTTTGCTGATAATTTCCTAGTTTCGCCCAGAAATAATTTTAGACTCGATATCTCATTACGACTCACAGCCAGCATTGCTCAATACTAATACATAAATTAATAGCTACTGGAAAGATAAGATGACACGAGTGGTCAAATTGTTAAATGTGCACCTGGTGTAATAATCTAATTCTTTTAAAATTTATGTTAAATAATTAGGTCCTATTGTGTAATTTGAAACGAGTGTACTATCAGATTCATTTCCTTCACTGAAGCTGTGGCCATAGGACGATACCATGAAGATATTCTTTATCTTTCCATTGATCAAACAAAAGATGGGGTTTACCGAAACTACTTTCATCAAGGTAGTATGATGGTTTACACAACATTGCTCTTGCATAAAGTCATGTCCTGATTATCTTTTTCGCGGGTACCATGCAAAATGCCGCTTATTCGGATAATCTCTACACACTGAATGAATTGAAAATATCCATTGAGGGGTTCAATATGCAGGTAAGTACATTTTTTTATTTTCTCTTATTACTAGGTCCATAGTGAGCCCTTCACCTTCTTATACGATGATGGAGAGAGGACACTTTAGTGGCCATAAACCTCCACGCTGTCTCGAATACCAATCTGAGTTGTGTGGATATCATGTCACTAGTAGGTCTCATCCTGTATCACCATTCAAACCAATGGATAAACGACATGTATAACTTTTTGGTCTGAACGTATCAGTTTAGATACGTGACCCTCGAAAGCAAAATATGGACACTAATTAAAAACGAAGTTTAGGGGAAATAATGAATAACCAATTTCAATACTTTTTATATAACTTATATATCGTTACAATCCACGTTCTGTTTCCGTGTATCATCTTCCACTTTCAATGAAACTAATTTTTTTGCCATTTGTGATGTAAAGACAAAGTAGCGTGCCTAAGATTTATTCAACGTATGGTTCTGGATTTACTAAGAGTAGATTAGGGTGAGCATTACCAAGTTTTGAATCCCAGACATCTTAATTACGAAGCAATTAAGTTATAATTGGTCCACTACTGTCAAACTTCTATAGAATATTTTCAACTTCATCAATTAAATTATACTAGATTTGTACGTATTCTAGCTTTGGAAGTGTTAACGACAAATCTAATTTTCTAAGTACAATGCTGGATATTTTGCTCCTTCTAACTAAAACATTAAATTACTTCGTTCCTGGTTTTTATCCTCACCGACCATGCAACTTCTAAGATCGAGACTTCATGTTGAGATGGGCTCCGAATCATATATTGCTTTGCGTCCAAGTCATAGGCCATACTTCAACCCCTCTGTGCTGATACACGCTACAGAAACCAAGCCTATCTATGGTAGTTGGATAACAGTACAGAGATTCGCCACAAACATTCGGTTCAATATCTTTGCCATGTCAGTTATTCTTGGGTTATGACAAAATTATTCAAACTGACAAAGTAACTGATAAGTTGCTCCCATTCGTTCTCATATTTGTTAAAATAGTATAGAAAAATGTTTTCGTATCAGAAAATGAATATTCACTATAATGTTCTACGTAGCGTAGAAACTTAGAGCCAAGAAACTATTATAATGTCACCAAAATTTGCAATATGGTCGCGTCCTAAGGGGAAAAAGAATGAACTCAGACAATGCGACAGGAGGTTAAGAGGAAAAAAAAAGAGACCAACGGAAGACAACGAAATAATGAATGAATGGGAAATAAAGGGGGAAAAAGTAGTGAAAAGAGACTAACAGAGTTCTTTTGCTTGACATTAAATATATGTGAAGAAGCTTTAGTTTCCCGGCACTTTGTGATAGGGAGAGAAGAGTAAGGACCTTCTGGAGTAGAGTAACTCTTAAGTCTGGATGATATATGAATACGAAGAGAAAGAGAGAGAAAAAACTGCTGGAGGAAGGGAAGAATGAGGAAAAGTTAGATCAACGGACTAATGTGAAAGAAAATCAACGGAAGAATAGAAGCAGAATCATAGTTGCTAACTTTACGAATAGGAAAACAACTAAATGAGAACAAAAGGATTCCAACTTTGAGGTAGAGGTATTTTGCTTTACTGCATGGAAAGAACCAAAGTTTCTATTATTCTTTCAATTCCAGTAAAATTATTAATATTTTTCTCTTCTGTTTAATTCATAATAATTGTGGGTAATGTGAATATGATAGTGACTATTCTTTTCTCATCACAATTATTTCTCCAAAAGCGCAAGTTTTCACCAAGTGTTAGCAGTTTTAAGATTGTGAAATACATGGGAATAAATGGGAGAGTTACGGAGGGTTTCACCAACCTTCTTTAAATTTTAACGAATCATTAAGAAACTTTAAGCACTTTAACATCTAACGAATTGTTAAATTATTAACGAAGGTTGGTGAAATCCGCCATTAGACTTTAAAATGCATTTAACAAGAGATCACATTCCATGGACACCCCCTTCTATCCCAGTACCCTTCAATTCTTTTCTTTAGAGATGCTAACAAGATCGAGACTGGTCTTGATCTCGTCTCGATTTCTAGAATTCGAGACGAAACTGAGACACCATCGAGACTTACTCAAGACGATATCAATACCGAAACCTATTCGTCGAGACTCGAGACAAGACCGAGACTGAAAGCTTTAGTTTTATGGATGTCGATAATATTATTTTAATGATTTTGTTTATAACGTTTTATATTAAAAGGAGTCTTGTGACAATTAGTTTCCTTTTCATAAATTTTAAAATGTTATATTGAAGTTAAAAATATGACAAAGTTATTAATGTCAAACTATTTTCTGGTGTCTTGTTAAGTATTCGTCCCCACGCTTTCTTCTTGCCGATAGTCTTTCGCTACTGTTTACACATTTCCATTTATTTCAACCTCTACTAGACTGAACCCGTAAACACTGGAAAACATACTTCAAGAAGTCAAACTGTCTCTTTGCTTCTACCATTTCCATATATTTTTTAAAAAAAGATTGAAAGATTTTTTAGACATTAACCAGTTCTATAGAACACATGAGGCAATCCAAAGTTTTTTTTTTAATCTACGTATGAGAGAAATTTGTAAAGGAACTTTTCTGTAGGAACTTTTTATTTCATGGAGAGTGATGATGTACTGTCATACCATTTCGTTTTTCTAGTTAAAGCGTGTTCTCTAAAAATGTCATTTTGGAGGGCATTTTGGATCCAAGATGGCGACTTTTCTAACTCTATTATGTAATATTTTCTTAACCTACTAGTAATGATGTACCTTCGCGCCAAATTTCGTTTCTCTAGCTCCAGCCGTTTAGGCTATGTATTCTGTGTAAACTTCATTTTGGCGGCCATTTTAGATCCAAGGTGGCCTATTTTCAACATTTTGTACTACTTTAACCTACTAGTGGTAATGATGTACTTTCGTACCAAATTTCGTTTTTCTAGCTCCAGTTCGTAGCATAACCTGTGTATTCTTTAAAATTTTACATTTGGTGGTCATTTTGATTCCAAGAAGGCTACTTTTTTAAAATATTGGAATTTTCCCTTTACGTAATTATCATCCTCCATCTTCATGCTAAATTTCATATTTCTAGCTTATTATGAACGCTCTAAACCATGTGATGAGTGAGTCAGTGAACCTAAATACGCAGATTTCAGGGGTCCAACAAACTATGAATATAAAATTTTGCACACCTGCACATATTTGCCATATTTCCTTAACTTCGAAAGCTCATATCTTTTACATCTTTTTCTTACGGGGCCTCGAAATCGACAATTTCGACATAAACTCTTGTTTCTGTAACATGTTTCTGGTAATGCTGACCCAGAACTTGGTTGCATGCACTGCCGTGTATGTTGATTACTGTTATGTCTGGTTTTAGTGCGCAAGCTGTATTTTCTTCTACTGCTTTTGAAATATGGCTCGCCTTCTGTCCTTATTCTTTATTTTCTAGCTATTCCTGGTGTTTGGTCGTGCTTTTCCTTATATTTAGCTTGAGCTATGAGTGCAAGTCCGCTTGTGATATGCTGCGTTGTTTCTGCATGTATGAAACGGAGTCTGTCTTTGTCTTTGTATATTGTTATTATTGGAGAATAACTTTTATTTGAATCGTTTAGTTCCAAATTCTTGCTGATAAAAAGTGAAAGTTAGATAAGACAAAAGAAATATATTGCGTGTTATCTCTTCCTTCAAATTCGTAATAAAGGTAGGAGCTAAGGTTCTCAAAAAGTAACTTTACTTCCTGGCTTTTCCCTTTCTTAGCAATTGCCGCCCTGGAAATTAACCCACAGGTATTAAAGTGTGTTAGTTCAAAAAAAGAACATTTTATGAAGTTTAAAATAAGCGTATATTTAGGGTTACCATACGTCCGTATTTTCGTGTCCGTGTCCGTACCGTATTTTTCAAAAAGTAGCTAAATGTTCGTATCTTTATTTATTCAGTTATAGACTGTTAATTATTTTAAACTCATATATTTCGACAAATATATAGCACACTATTTATAAAAAAA